>WBMZ01005133.1:0-114123 GCA_013400975.1 Atrichornis clamosus
GCCCGCCGGGCCCGCGGTGGCGCCGCGCCTGACGCGACTTCCTGAGCGCCTGTCCCGCGGCGCGGCCTTGCCCGTCCTCGACCCCGCGGGCCGCGGGGCCCCGCTGCTGCCCTCCCGCCTTCACGCCCCCGCGCTCCGCCGGCCTGTCCGTGCCCAGGGCTGCACGTAGCCGCTCCGGCCGCCCCGGCTCTGGGGCACTCACCGCAGGTGCCGCCGCACCGTTCCACAGCCGCTTCCACCGCCTCCCGCCCCCCGCCCGGTCAGAGCGGCGACTCACGCCTGGTTTTCCCTCAAATCCGCTAAACAGGAAAACGCTGGGAAATTGATGTAAAAGAGTGTTTAAATGGGTTTACAGCGACTCAGAGTTGCCGTTGAGAACAACTGCAGAAATTTCGGGACAGGTATCGATCTGCCTGCCCGGCCTTGCGGCACTGCCAGTTTGCCTTTTACTGAGCGCAAAAGTAAATGTTGATTGAGATTGCCGCATGTAACTAAACAAGGGCGAGAGTATTTTTTGGCTTTGGCATCCTTGGGCTATTTAAAGACAGTTTTTCTATGGCTTGAATTACGGCCCAGCAGGAAGGCTGATGCCTGCGTTTCTTCTTTGAATGTCCGATTCGCAGCAGTGCAATACGGTAATAAAGTGACAAAATACAAGACACCATTTTATGCTAATACAAATACTCTGCTTACAGATTTAAGTAACCCGAGGTATTATTCTCCTCCTGAAGTTCTTCCTTCTAGATACCGTTTTGAATATGTTACAGATGAGAATTGTTAAGTAAGAATTACAGTTGCCTTACATGCATTCATGAAATTGCATAAGATGTGATAGACAAAAACCCAACTGCTACATGCATAGGTGAACTGCCCTACTTCCCACAGCTGTCTCCAGGGACTACCACTGGCATATTAGAGCTGATAGACAAGGAAGAGCATTCTGCAGTTTGTGGATCAGAAGGGATTTTGAGTATGAATTTTCCTCCTTTAGCAAGAAAAGATACTCTATTTTGTTGCAAGGTGGCCTTGGAATAAAAGACATGTACTTTTCAAATAAAAATATAATAAGATGTGACTTAGTGAAATGGACAATTCATATAAAATTTATGTTTCTGCATAATAAGCAGTGCAGTATTTGTGTATAGCAAATAATTTTCTAAAGCGTCATATTTTGTATAAAGAAAGGACAATCTCTAATTATATTTCTTAGAGCACATTCACACACTATAGTTTTCATCCAGTTTTCTCATAATCTGGGCCAAGAATTTCAAATTTGCCAGTTCTAGTGGTGTTGGTGATATAATGCCAAACACCCACTTTCAAGTTTTGGTCTTGAAAAAGAATGTAACCAGAAGGTCTGGCCACTTCTGAAATACAAGCCTGTAACTGTCCAGCTTCAAAACAAAGCTTTTGACTTGATGTCAACTTTTTCTTGGAGTGATTTGTTGAAGGTCAGTTGGGAAAGAGGGGGCAGATTCTGCTTCCAACTGGCTCTGCTGCAGCTAAGTGGGTTTGTAGCTGCTTCGCTAATCAGAGCCGAGCCAGGAGGCCGTCTGTGGAGAGGAAATACAGGAGGGTTTCACCCACAGTCACAGTGCTACTGTCACGTCTGTGATCTCTGTCACTGCCATCACCCTCATCTCAGCTTTGCTTGCACAATGACCATTTCCTTGCCTTAGTGGAGGCCAGAAAAGGAAACGCCTGTCTCTGGTGGTGTGAGCCACAGCAGGGCCACATCCCACGCTCAGGATCGCGTGCGTGGTGTTCGACCTACGGGCCTTGGAAGCGTCAGAAGGGGAAGCTCTGCACTCCACTCGGAAAAGTGACATCCAGTGTTACATCACGTATTTTTGTAACTCTCTTTGTATAAGCAGCAGGTCACAGAAGTAGTCAAAGTCCCAATAAAATGCTGCAGCCCACAACATTCTGATCATTGCTTCCTGCATGAGGCTGTGTGCAACAGGGGAAGTCAGAGCTTGAATTGTCTCAGAAATCACATTGAAGGAGGTGATTCAACCACTGGATTACATGAAAACTGAATATAACAGAGATGGTAATGGACACTTATATCTAGAGTCTAGGAAAATGCATGAAACATAAGGCAGTTAAAATTCTTAGTAACGTTGTCTAGTAACTGAATTGTTCCACTGCATGTGTGTTGTTGTTTAGGAGCTTCTCAGTAGGTACTTTATAAAATACCGTCAATATTGCTTACACACAACCTTCTTGAGGTATGGAACACTTTGATTTTTTTTTCCTTTCACTCACAAAAATTGGGGATCAGAGAGTACACTCATTTTCAGCATGCTATAATGTAACTCAGAGAAAACTGAGCCACTGAGTGTAAAGCAAGCTTGTCTGCTTTGTTTCCCTCTAAAAAAAATGAACTATAGTACATTTAGAACATAATATGCAGCTTTTGGCATGTTATTTCCTTGTACACTCTTACACTGGCAAATTTTTTTCTGATTGCAAAACATTTATTTCTGTGATATAAGTAATATAAAAATCAGAAGAAAAGCCTCAATGGCTTTATCATAATTTTATGCACTCTCTAGAGTCTGATTTTAGTATCATTTATGAGAAAATTGCTTAGGCTATTTAGACTGTCTTGAAAAGAATAGTAAATAGATACAGTTTTACTCAAACATAATGATTCTGTGTAATAACAAAAGAATGTTTCTTGTATGATTGTAGAGCAGTTTTCTTGTTTTCCTAGCCTTAAAAAATTCTTGGCTTATTGCAAAATAAATCCAGAGATAGTTTTGTCACTCATTTGAAAAGGATCCTGAATTAGTCTAATGGGAATTGCAGCTTAGCAAAATCTTTTTACACTTGTATAAATCCTCAGGCTTAGTAGTAAAATCTCATTTCGGTATTGAAAGCTTGGTGGTGATGTTGTGTTGCCATGGAATCAAGCAAATGGGAAAAATTTTGGAACGCCCCAAAGGAACAG
The DNA here is from genome assembly GCA_013400975.1 of Atrichornis clamosus. Classification (NCBI taxonomy): domain Eukaryota; kingdom Metazoa; phylum Chordata; class Aves; order Passeriformes; family Menuridae; genus Atrichornis; species Atrichornis clamosus. The sequence goes on from WBMZ01005133.1 coordinate 2,957, forward strand.
ACTTTCAGAGCTGCATGTGCTCCAAAAAGCTCAAATACCACTGGGTTTCGCTTCCAGAAAAGGGAGATTCTATCCTGCTTCCATTGAAACCAATGGGAGGCTTGCCACCGATCTCAGTAGGAGCGGGAGCATGCCTGAGTTTTGCAATCCATCTTTTTGAAGTCCTTAAACTGAAGAGTTTACCGTGCCAGTGAGTCCAGGGAGGTGATTTGCATATGATGGCAAATGAGCAGAACCCTGGCTTTGTGTGGATAAGCTGCTGACCACATTTGTGCGTAGCAGCCTGCAGAGGAGAGAGCCCTGCTGGCAGGACTCTTTTTTTCTAAAATAATGATTAGTCCTTCCTGTGTTTAAATTCCTCATGAAGCTTCCAGTGGAGTTCAACAAAGTACCTGTTTGCTGGACAATGTTGTGGGGAGGAGGAGGGAGAAGGGGCAAGGGGACTTCTTTTTACATCGCCTCTGCCCTGGGTCTGTTCTCCGAGCTCATTTCCAGCGATTCCCATGATGTCACTTTTAGTAATGGAGACATGTTTACAAAAGAGTACACAGCATCCTCTTTAAAAAGAAACTTTCAACTTGGGGCGTGCTACAAAAGTTAGGAAACCAAAAACTATGTGAGGAGGGAGTAAAGACCCAGACAAAGGTTCTTTGTTTGCAGTGACCGAACTTGACCTCACATGACTATGAACAATAATGAATATGCAATTTGGCAGTGGCAGAACTCAGTGTCAGCAGTGTTGCCTTTGGTATACAATATATTAAGAGCATCTGAGAATGGCAAGTGGCCACGAATTGGACTGATAAGATTGTATGTAGAAATGGTTTGGGTATACTTTATATCTCCTTTTAAGACGAATGATTTTTTTTTCTCTTCTATTTCATCCCACTTATCTTGAGAACAAATACAAAATTCATTAAGAGTACAGTGACTCTCTCCTATGTAATATAGCATATCGTGTTCCTGTAATTTTGAAAAGATAAGGGCATTTCAGCCCGTTACTCCTAGCTTTTCCCTTGAACTTGTTACATTAGTATAAAAAAGGCTTTTGTTCTATCAGAAAGAACTAGTATAACTAATTGGGTTAAAACCAGTATAACTTAAACTAACTTTTACACCTCCAAAAGTAGCAGCAGTTTTCTGTCAAGAAATGACACACGTACTTGGATTTTGTACCAGTCAAAAAATCCTAACTATCCAAATGAATTTGCCAGCATTTTCAATTTAGGAATACTGAATGACAGAATTTGGAACACAATTCTCCCATACTTGGGCTCTGAGCAATTATCTGCCATAACAATGCAATCTTCCCTGTGCCTGCTGTGAGCAAGGGGGATGTGTTGTAAGGGTGATTATTTCAGTTCTCTGCTTTTGTTTCTTGAGGGTATTTGCAAAGCTGACATTCTATCCAAGAGATAATTTTATCTGAAAAACAACAGATGAAACAACTAATTGACTGCATATAGATCCTAAATACTGTTGGATACTCAAAGGTATTATCCATTTGTAAATAATTAAAAAACAGTTTGTGTGGGGGACTCTGGCTGTATAAAGGATAAATTTGCAGGTATTTCAAGTTTCACTAATGACTTTATTTTATGTCAAGCCAAATGAACTTCTACTTGGGAACTTCCCTGCAGAGTTGACAACTTCCCTACAGAAAGCAAACACTTCCTTCTCATCTAGTTCCTTCTCCAGGAATCCAGAACTGCTTTCTACCCCTCCAAAAAAGAAACCGAGGGACATAATAGGAAATAGAGAAATCTGAGAGCTAAGGGAAGTATGGACCATTTTGAAAAAATAGCATCTCGTAGAAAAATCAAAAAATCGTGATCTTAAGAAATTTGCTGTGACTCATCCTTGAGGAACTGTAAATTGTTCTAGAATAACACAACCCCTAATTATTATGAGGTTCTAGATAAGTCTTTTATCAGTGTCTCAAAAGGGAGCACTTTTCACTGCTCAGGTTTGCCCTATTGTGCAGCTGTTGGCTTTAGAAGGACTTGTCCCATCTTGTAAAGCACTGTAGATATTGGAAGTTGTGATCACAGGCAGCTCTTTCAACAACCAGTGCACAAGAATCTCTGCAACAGATTATATGGCCCAGGTGTTGAATCACATGGTATCCCACCCCTCCCCTCATTTTCAGGTATTTAGGACCATAATCGAGGCACTGCTGTGTGGGACACTGGAAGAGCCTTAATGCCTTTGACATGAAAGACACAAGACCTGTTGGTTGGGAAATTTTCTCAGAATTTTGGACACATCTTTTGAAACACCTCGGGAGAGTTAGGAAAGTGCCTGGGCATTTGTTCTGCTCTAATGCAATGGTCCTGATGCAGACTGCCATATGCTCCAATGAAGGCTTTACACTCCCAATGTTTTCCAATCCTCTATGTGGTTATCTCTTATATAGATGAACAGAGAAACACCTCCAAAGGGCAACACTCCCTGCCCCACAATTTATCCAAGCAAACAAAAGGGATTTACTGATTTGGGCTTTGCAAAAAGCACACAGGAACTAAAAATCCCCATAGATGTCTAAAAATATTTCATTTTTGTAAGTCAGTCTCACTAAAAAATACAGACTCTCCAGGCTTTAGTTTACCATAGGTATAGCTAATTAACTTTATCTAACTGAAATTTTATCTATAAACACAACTAACAAAAAGTAAACTATAAATTTTGTCTCAGCACTACAAAATTAACTGAGAACCCTGACAAAAAGCAGTTTTTTGCTTTTGGCCTTCTCTTCGCATCAATCTGGCTACACCAGTTGTTACATTCCAATTCTGACACTCAAATCATGTTGAGCATTTTTCCCACAGTGTTTTTCCTAAACAAAGGCATTTTTCCCACTCCCACTTATGTGTCTCTTGCATCTGGGAACTGCAGAAAAATATGCTTGTTTAAGTCCTAAGATCCAGCCAACCACTGTATTGCAGTGCTAGATTTCAATAACTATGGGTGATCATTTCACAAAAATGATGCCAATTGACCCAGCAAAAGCACACTTTTTTCAGTTACTAAGTTACAGAAATTCAACTCATAACATGATAAAATCTTACATAAGGTTTTTTTCACTGTTTGAAGCATAATCTAATACCTTCCCAAGCACCTGACACCTTCATGAGAGCAGAAATCTTTTCATTTGTATACCCTAAACTATTAAATTGCCCAGTTTTTCCAGGATATTCAGCTGAAAAGGCAGAGGCCTTGAAAAGGATATAATCCCTTTCTAAGAGATGATGATTTTGCAGGTCCTGCATTTCCACCTTTATAAAAGAACAGAACATATTACTAGCTTGGTATTTCACACATGAGCAGCCATTGCTCCAGAAAAATTGCATGGGTCACAGCATGACAGGCTGGATTCATAAAGCTGCTTGTGGGCTAAGTCACCCCACAGCTCTTGCAGATTTAGGATAACGAAGGATCATATGCGCCTTGTTTATTCTTACTACACTTTCCCCTTTCAGTTATTTCCACAGGCTGTATAAAGCAACAGTGGTTTCTGGAGGGTTCTTGTTTATTTTACCTTTACCTTCAGTGAGAGATTAAATATTCCCTGAAGCAAAGTACCGTCTGCTGTAGGACAAAGATCTTTTGAGACGGGTCTTTTGAGGGAGAAAAGTGATTGGTGAACTTTGATTAGGACATCATCAACTTAACCTGAAGTACAAGAGAAGGTTATATCAGATATTGCCTTTAATAAATCTGTCTTTCAGAGACACAAAGTTTTTTAAAAAAAACTTTTCATCCGGCATAAATACATTGAGCAAATTTGAGCACCTGTTTATCAGCATAATTTACTGAAAGGGTCACAGTAGTTCAGGTAAAGCAGAATTGGTGTTAACAGGTGATAGAACTCAGGTTAAAAGACAAGGAGCCTCTTGAAGCAAGTGTCTTATTTCTTCTGAGGAAAAACATTAGCAAACTGTAGATACCACCTCTGCATTTTGTGATTGAACTTTTTAATTTTTAATGTTATGGATTGACTATACTGGTCAGATTTTGTCAAAGAATCTTAAGGGCTTGGGAAGGGACCTTAAAGATCATCTTGTCCCAATCCCCCCCTGCCATGTCTTAGCCAACCTGGCCTTGAACACTTCCAGGGTTGGGGCATCCACAACCTCCCTTGGCAACCTGTTCCAGTATTTCACCACCCTCATAGTAAAGAATTTTTTCCTAATATCTAGCCAAAGCTTCCCCTCTTTCAGTTTGTAAATATTAGCATTATATAATAATATTTATGATAATATAAATGATAAATGTTAAATGATAAATACTACATTTCTATCATGAAATATAAAAAGTAATGAGCAGACCAGTGCACTTTGAATGCGCTTTCAGAAATCTGCTTTGGTGGTCAGAATATATTGGGCATGCATCTGCCTCAGGCTCTTCCTTGCAAAAAGTTTTCTTATCATTTTCTACCTGTGCTACTGCTGTGTCTCTGAGTTCAAATTGAGCTTCCCCCATCGAGCTGAGTTGTGTTTCCCCACCAGCTTTTTTCACAAAAGAGCTTTCTGTGTGTTTTCAATGGTGACATTTCTCAGGTATGTTTTTGTGGATAGTTAGTGTTTAATATTTCTTACATGACACATGTTTAAAATGTGCTAAATAACTTAATGAATAAAAAAAACACTTGGGAAGCACCAGCCAGATCAGAAACTGGAAAAGGCCCCTCTGCCTTTAAATAATTTCTGGAACAGTCTTCCGAGAGGATTGTGGTGTAAATGTCAGCCCCAAGTCCAACCTACTTCTGGCATCATCCTGACATTTTTGGCCATTCCTCATTCAGTTTCAGCTCCTCTGGTAGATCATTAGTACATAGGGGCCAGGAGGTACCATCAGTATGATGAAACGTGGAGCAAAATTCATAGCTTGTTTACCCAAGCAATACCTGTTACTAAAAATAACTTAGTTACTATATTTTAACTAATATTTCAAAGACTGGTGTAGATATCTTACCTCCTTCTGATCAGCAATCCAAATGAGAAACAATATATTTTGAAATATAATTTATTTTCTAATCTAGGCCTTGTTAAATCTCATAAAATCTGGGTCAGGCAGATGTGGAGAAAAAGTCATCCATATCTGTACTTAGAAAGTTTGGAAGCAGAACAATGCACAATCAAAGAGTCTATATGGCATTTTGCAACTTTGTGGTCAGTAAGCTTGATCCAATCTCTTTGCTTCTCTGCTTTTTTCTATTCCTCTGGGAACTCTGTGTAAAATGTTTCCTGACCATAGATATGTGTGATATTCCTGTGGTCACTTGATATTCAGAATTTAAAGAGGCTCCATACAAAGTAAGGTGTGCATTTTCAGAGGAGCACACTAGAAAATATAACTAGTGAAGAAATGCCTTAAATCTAACTTGTGGGGTTTTGCTATGAGAATTCAAATGAATCATTTAGAAAGGTGTTAAATAAATATTAGAGAAGGAAAGAAGATAATGTTATAGCTAAAACATTTCAAATTCCAACTATGCCTATAATCCTTCTGATTGAGACTTAAAAACTTGTTTAATTTTTGCTAAACGGAGATAGCTGTTCTTATATCCATTCTCTTCAATTTCTTTCATTCCAGGCTAAACTCTGTATTTAGTACAATGTCCAAGACACCTTTAGACTCCTTTCCCTCAGCACAGATCCTGACTTAGCCTAATTAAATACAAGAAAAAGGGCTAAAACAGTACGCTTAGTGTAGATAAATAAAAACCCCCTCTTCTGAATGTTGGCTATGCCTTCTGATGTCTTCCTATCTACATGTTATTTGTAGTTTAGCTCATATAGTCTGAGATCCTTGGGGTAAAATCATGACATGGCAAGGGCCAATGGCAAATCTCCCACCCTGCGTAGGAAAGCTGCATCACAGTGGTGTATGGTATGAACATCACAAAATTTATATACATATTACAGGACAACCACAGCCACCTACTCTCTGAGCCCTATTTGAACTTATACTGTACACTTCTGTGTTAATCAAGCATTTGACTTCTGCAGGGAGGACTTAATGTAAAATTCATTCAACCGAGAGTAACCTCTGAAACCACGCCTCCATTGTCAGCTGTGATTGGTGCAGGAAACTCCTGGAGCTGCAATCCATGCATCCTTACGTAACAGGCACTAAGGAGCAGTTACACAACTTAGTGCAAACACCACCGGCAGGTGAACATCCATGGCACAGACAGGATCTTGAGTAATCATCAAAGCAGTGCCAGAAAGCAAATTCTACCTGCAGAAAACATTTTTTGAGTGTTAAATCCCTTTCATGGGATGCTCTGTAGTTCTGCAGGTAGCCTTAACAATCTGCCACAGAGTGGATTTTCATTGTAAACTTTTTATCCTTCAAAACCTGTTAATACAAACTTTGACCAACTCTGCCACAAAATGTGTGTGCAACTCAACTCATATCTTTACTGACTGCAATAATAAACTTTTGGTCTAAAACAAACAGGTCATTAGCAAACAGATACTGTTGTGCACTGAGTTTACTTGGGCCTCTCTACTTCTGTCATCCCATTTTTCACTCACTGTTCCAACACTTAGATTTTGATGTCTGTCTTCATGACGCCAGGGCACTGCAACTTTCTCAAATTTAGTACAGGTGAAGAACATACTCCATTTCTCAGTGCACAACTTTTATTAGTGTCCTTTAATTAAAACTGTTAATTCAGGCAATACTTTTATCTCAGGTGTTAACTTAGGTTACAGGGCATGTCTAAATTCAGGCAGTTATGGCTATCCATACATCTATCCTAAATTGAAGAAATTCTATCCAATTATCTTTGTACTACCTTCAGAATATTTTCTAAAGTTGATGTAATTTTGTGATAAATATGTTTCATTTTTTATGAAAGGAGCATTCCAAGACCCCCTTTAGATACTTCATAGTACAGAAGTTGAAGTGCTATACAAAGTATTATATGGGACAGATTCTGGTCTCTTTTACATCAATAGAGATTGGGATGACTCCAAATTTCCACTGGTATGACAAAATAGAATTTTTTCCTCAGCCAAGATGCACAAGGATGGCAAGACTATGTGGTCAGAAATTCTTTTTGAAAGATGTGTAGTTTATTTAACTACATGACATCTTTAGAAAGTGCTCAAGTATTTAAAACACCATCAGGGCTGGAATAAGACATAGGGCTTTTTCTTTCTTTTTCAGTCTGTGGCTTTGATTGCTTCCTTGACTGTTATGTTCACAATGAATTGAGATAATGTTTTTGAATCAAATATATTCAAACAGCAATAAAATAGTAATACTGGCTGACTAAGGCAGATGGAGTTGGGCTACATTAAGGGGGCTGGTAATGCTGAAAGAATAGAAAGTTTGGATGTTACCTTTTTCACAGCCTGATAAGAATCCACCCATCCAACTTTACTTCTAACCCACTTGTCTAAGGAGATATTTTACTTCCCCTGCCGAGTATTCTGTTTTTGTCTTCCATCTTTCCAAGCACTATCACTTGGAAATACTGAAATAAATGCATTCAGTCACTGAAAAGCCTACCCAACAAAGCCCAAAGACCAGGTTTAAGAATCAACTGAAGAACTGATCCCTCCTAATTCACCTTTTCCATTTTTTTTCCCTGCCTCTCTGAACAGAAAGAAAACACACCGTTCCTTTGGGATATTTTGGTTAAAACATGCTAGGGCCAAAATATATCCCTCATCAGAGAGGTGTACAGTGAGCTAGAGAGGGGAAATGATCCACCTGAGAAATAAGCCCTCATCAAAACCATCACACTGGTCCAGCCTTGGAGGCAGCGGAAGGGTGGAGGAATGACTGAGGGAGGGGCAGGAGCTGTGCAGAGCAGCAGAGCCATTAGGAGTGTGTGTGGAGCTGTGCTCAGAGAGTCACATCCCACTGCTTGTGAGGAATAGCTTTGTTTCCTGTTATTGAAGGAGAGCATAAACACGGGGGAGGGAGAAGCCCAGAACCCCAGAAAACAGAGTTCATGGAGAATGAGGTCAAATTGAAGCTTTAAAAAGTACATCCTTTACATGATTATCCAGGTTAAGGCTTAATTTTGTTTTCTGAGAGCAAAGAAAGGAAAATAACTTAAATACTGATAACATGCCTTTTCTCTCATTTAAATTCTAAGTTAAAAAAATAATAATCCAGTTTTTAAATTCAATATACCAGGATGTATTTTTAAACTACACTGCATTTGTCAGAGTCCTTTAGGCCACAGCAGTGTCAATGGGATTAATCACCAAAGCATTCTTTTCTTGAACAGGGTGTTTTGCTCAGTGGGACGTTTTGCTACAAGTTGCATCCAATTCAGCCATGCCTGAAAGCACTGTAATTGTGTTGGACAGGAACATCATTCTTTCCTTAATGAAATAGGTTTCCAAAGTGGTTTCTACCACCTACGGTTTGGAAACCAGAATACTGCCATATAGGATGGCTTCTTTTCTTGCCTACTATTGGCAAACTGCCATTTTATCTCTAGATGCACAGTTAACACCTCTGCATACAAACTAAGGATCTATGAGTACAGAAAAATTTGGGAAATGCGATGAAACATTTATTTGCCATCTTCTGACCTTCATATCTTAATTTTTTAAATGTTTCTTTGTACTGGTTATTCCAGAACCATCTGTCATCTACGACATCCTCATTGCATTGCTTTAACTAAGAGGTACATACAAACATCATTCCACAGACTTATTTGTAATCATGAATTTCTCATATTTAATTCAAAAATAACAATAAAGGAACACATAAAAAGATCACTGTAAAACAAGCAGTGATTCTGAAATAAATTAATCTGCTCTGCTCCACATATTGCTCCATTCTAAGACACATGAGAAACATTTATTTTCCAGCCTGCAAGTATCTTGAGCACTGTATGGACACCTCTAATTGTATTTTCTTTTCCTTTTATGCAAAAAATATGACAAAATAACCAGTGTCTTACCATGGTCAGCCAATCCTGTCACATATTGGTCATGAGAAAATCTGCCTGGATGAAGAATGACTCATGTGTAGAGAGGAGGTACTCAGGAGAGGTGCCAGAGATGATCTCTGTCCCCTGCTATTTTATCTGTCCTGCTGAGGCATTTACACAGCTCCCATTACTGTGATGCCAGAATATATAAGGACATACAGCTGTTCTTACAACACTCAAATGGGTGGACAGATTACGTGGGTTATCCCAGGTCAGAAGTTTGAAGAAGATCATTGCACAAGCTTCACATGCTCTCCATGGGTAGAAGGTGTTTATCAACCATTCCTATATAAATCGTCACCTAACTTCATTCCCAAAGCATCCAAGTGTTTCTCAAGTATTTATGCTAAAATCGTCAAGTCCCATCTTGGAGGTTTTACTGGACATGAACCAAAGGCTGAAATGACCTCCAGCAGCTTCTTTTGGTGCACATCAACGGCTCTTTAGCTCTGGTTGTCAAGATAAAGGTATTTCATAACAAGCCTTCTAAATATCTACTTCAGACAACCATTTTAATCACTATATTCCCCCCACTGTCCATGAGGTTATAAAAAAATATATAACTTGAGTTAATTTCTATTAGATGAAGATATTGTTAAGCTACTCATGCCTTTAGGTTTCCACTGTTTGACTATCAGAAGATGCTTTAGGGCAGTGTTATACCTGAAACTGATTTGGAAGCAAAACATCCCCACTTCCATGCATGAAGAAGTTATCCCCAAGATATAAATATATGAATATGATCTTGTTAATTTACTGAAGCCAGCAGTGACATTTCTGCAAGGGACACAGGCATATTAAATCTACTACAAGTGATGGAAGTTGAGTTTGATGGCTGTGGTAGCTTCTCCTGTCAAGGTCCCCACTCCTGGCTGGCTGAGTAACACATTAGTCCATAAACTCTACACATGTGCTTTGCCACAAGTGGAGGAATAATGCTCTTTATGCAATCGTTTATTATTCCCAGTCAGAAATTATTAATATTTTTGTAATTGTCTTCATCTGTAAAATGGCAAAGTACTTACCAACCTGGTAGGTTGCTGGGAAAAACTCCAAACTGTTATTTGGAGATGCTTTTTGGAGACTGATGAATGCTACGTCCTGCAAGAGAGAGAAATGTGTGATCCATTGGCACTTGGCTAACACACACCTCTGTCGTCACCTGTGCAGCCTTTCCAGCAAGAAACAAGCAAGGCTGGATTGCTCAAAATTAATAATGGGTTTGGACAGCACCTACCAATGAAAAGTAATGTGTTCCGTATGTTGACATATTTTCCATTAAAATACCTCATTTTACAGTTTCATCTAAATATTTTTCATCCAGTACCATCTTCCTAGCACAATGGATTACTGTATCTCCCATCACTTGGAAACCAGAGTAGATGACTTTTAAAGGTCCCTTCCACCCCAAGCTGTTCTATGATGCAGTGATTTTACTGATGAAAATACATGTTCATGCTCAATAAGCATAGGCAGCAGTAATTTGCTTCAGATTTCATTATAATTTTTAAAAATCATTTTATTTTCTAAGCCAACTTATATTTTTTATTCTTGCTTTTAAAGCCACAAGGATATGTTGTATCTACCTAGACAAAATCCTCATGTCAGGAATCCTGCAACCAGTAAAGAATGGATGGCAAGTATTACATAAAGTTAGTCTTTATGGGAATTTTTGTTGTTAATTATCTTCATTTCATCTAAAAATATGAGCAATTTTGTCCCAATCATGTGCTGAAAAATGAAGATGTTAGCTCAGAAATACTGCAACACTGCCTTGTGGAGAGAGAGGATGAGCTCACAGTTTAATAGAAATAGTTTTATATCAGTGATGTCATTGTGTTTCAGGAGAGATGCAGTCCAAAGGCAGCTTCCTGCCCTCATTGTCCTCTCCATGCCAGGATCCTTGTCAAGGCTGTGTGTTCTGCAACCTCTGCCCTGCTGTAATGCATCTTGAGAGATTTTGTCTGGGATAGAAGTTCATGTACCTAAATGCATTTCTCCAGCTCTCTGCAGAGATATTTCTGAATAGAAAAGCATTTCAGTTTTCTCTCTCTGAAATCTGTGGACAAATCTGTGATCACAGACTAACTTTTCTCTGTTCTCTCTACACAGACACAGAGCTGAGTGGTTCCCTCTAACAACAGGAATCTCAGTGATGCTGAAGAGGCCTGTGACAAATGTATTACTCACAGGAGCCATGGTGCAAGACTGGAAATTCATCTCCAGCTCATTATGCATGTATGGCTTCAGTTGTCCTAATGGCAGGCTCACACAGATACACACATTTTAACCATACAGCAGTGGGAGTAACAAAACCCTACAGGCATCCAGCACCAGGGTAACAGCAATGTACTGCAGCAGACACCTCTCCACAGCAACTGGGATGAGCTGGTACCTGCTGCTGTGCCACGCTCCCAACCACTTTCCACGGAGAGGAAATAAGGCAGACTGAAAACTGTGAGGAGTTCTCACATTTTTACATCAGCATGTCTAAATGTTCATAAAACACCTTCAAAATTTCCATTTCAACCCCTGGATATTCATTTTGGAAAGAATAAGATCAAAGATGTAGTGACCATAAAAGACAGGAGAGAAGGCATAGACGCAGCTCACTCCAAATCAGTACATTCAGTCTTCTTAAATATATCCCTACAAGACATTGGATTATTATATACAGATACCTAGGGAAATCCAGTTTCTGATATAAGGTATATCTAATAGATATTCAGATGAGTGAAAACAGATTTGATACTAATCACGTGGGAAAGTCTGAAATAGCAACACAGAAAATCATTGTGGGTTCTTTAATCTAGAGGAGTCAGCTATCTAGGACAATATTGCATTTATTGTGACCACAACTGTAGCCCCAGCTCTAGCCCAAGAGAAGCTGTGATTTTGTCTCCCTGGGCATCAGTGAGACCTACAAAGTCTACGAGGTAGCAGGTGGTGCTCTAGTACAGTCAGAAAGGATGATAATTTGGAGGGTTTTTGAAAAAAAGCATTAATAACCCAAAACTGGAATGGATGGACAGGTCCAAACAAGTTATGTAAATGATTTGCAACACATTACACTTCTGTCTGCTTTCTCTATGCCTCCTACCTAAAAAAAAACTAGAAAAATTATCCTAAGTCCTCCTGAGTCCAGCTAATACTGAGAGATTACTGAGAGACTGAGGAAAGGATGAACTGGACTGAAGGGCCAACGCACTGGGTGACTTCATCCAGCTAAGCTTAAATATCTATATCTGCCTCTCACTCTAGAAAGAAACATTCATTTCTAGGGCACAGTCCTTCTGATCCCAGAGTAGATGCCTCAAGCATCCAGATGCATCACTCATAACAGACTCTGAAGGACCCAGTTTCTGTGCACTGAATATAAAATTTGCTTAAGTTCATTATTCCAAATATAGACAAACCACTGACTTCTAGTGATGGCAAACCCCATCCCAGCTGACAAGTCTTGACAGTCCAGTATCAAAGCAAATAAATGAAGAGTTTATCTAGATGCACAGGACTGATAGGAAGCCCTGAGATATTTGTAGTTACCCAGCGTTACAGCTCAAGGAAGTCAAAGCCTGGACTTTGAAAGATGAATATAAACAACTTCAGATTGATCATCAAAGGCTTTAACCAGCTCACATCTCCTCCAGCAGAACTTTGCAGCTGGGCTCCCATCTTGCCTGCAGGGTTGCTTCTGTCCTTGGAAAAGACATTATCTGAGGCTCTCCAAGGATCTTGCTGTGATGGAGATAATTATAGGTAACCTGCTGATGTACAATTAAATATGCTCACCAGCACAATTTGTGGGGTGCATGGTATGCTCTGCTATGCCAAGCAAAAGGATCTGACAGTGGACAGGAATATAAATACCAGCTTGGACTGCAGGACATTAGTGATCTGAAGCACCTGCTGTGTGACAAAGTCATCCAAGCTTGGATGCCAGTTCAAACGAATTCCCATAAATAAGGATTATTTGTCATGTAATGTTAGGAAATACAGTTCTTCCTTGGTCAAAATTAAGGAATCATTTTTGAGTATTTACTTTTTACTAGAGACCAGAGAAGGAGTAAACAGAACTGCTAATCCACCCAGTATGCTACAAATTTTGTAAGAAGAGACAATTCCCCCAGTAAGGAGACTGGAAGCTAAAAATACAAGGCGGAGGCTGAAGGGCAGCCAAAGGCACAGGGTGATATTCCATGTCTGTGCTCACACAGCTGGCCTGTGCCCCAGGCCTGTTCTCTGTCCCCACAGCACTTCTTAAATACACCCCAGAGCGTGACAGTACAAATGAAAAAAGCCTCTAGAGATCGTGGAAGAAAAAGGGTTGCTTGTAATGATGTCTTTCACTGTCCCTAGGTTAACATGAAGCCAAAGATCACAATCGGTGCAAGAGCACAGCTGGCAGAAGCTGCTGCTCAGTGACTGAGCCCACCCGCACCGACCGAGGAGTCAGGGAACCGGTACTGAGACTTGATTGCAAGTGGTCTCAAATTGGATCAGAAAGTTGTCTGACAGAAGCCATTGCACAAATCAGCAGTGAGCCTTAGGAGAAATCCAAGGCACTGCAGCAGTCCTTACTGAACTGGATACACAGATCTGGAAAGGGGCTCTTTACAACTCCAGAGTTCCCCAAGTGCTTCCAGTCTGAACACAAGGAGATGTAAGAACAGGAGTATGTTCCACATAATACCACTGAGACATTAAGTCTTCTACACCCAACAAAACTCAACCAATACAGAAAAACAATACGAGCAAACAAACATACCTTAGCTGCAGAATCCTGGTGGGAAAGTCAAGGGGAAATTACGTCCTCCCAAAAGTGTATACAACTGTCAAAGACACCCAGAGTTCAAAAATACACAGGACACCCTTAGCGAGCACCGTGAGTTTCAGAACACAGTCCAAAATGTTCTGCTCAAGTCATTTCTTCAAAGTTAGGATCAAAAATGGAGCAGCCAAATGAAAAAAAAAAAAAAAAAGCATGGAAGAACTAGTAACAGAATATGAAAAATCCAAAGGAAACTGCACAGTACATCTAATTCCCTGCACCAGGGCTAGCACCTAACATGTATGTACTTGAACATAACAGGATTTATTCCTAGCCATGGACTACACAGTGTATTTATGTTTGCAATTGATATGTTGCACAATGCAATGAATAACAAAGTAATAACAGGGAATAAATCAGTTTCCTTGGCACCAGGTTCTGGATAGTAATAATCTGTAAATAGCACATGACTCATTGGCAATTCCCTTTCATATGCCAATTTAAAGGGAACAATATAGAAATTCATCAAATTCTGCCCATACAGTCAGCTGTACCCTGCTCAGATAACCAGTTCATGTAGGCGTTGGCTGTGAGGTGTATTGTCCACTAGCCAGAGTCCTGAGCAAAAGATTATTATTCAAAAGCAGCTACCAGAGGAGGATGAGCATTTCATAACTAAAGCAATATCTTTAGGCCATTACATCTGTAACATAACAACAGTTACCATGTAAAAGCAGAGTATAACCTCTAGAGGAATTAACAGCTACCTGTTTTACAGGTGGGGGAGAATAAATTTTTTCCAAAAAGAAGGTGGCAGGAAATTTGTTTTGGAAACACTGAATGCCTTCAGTGTTAAGCTCATAAGACTTAAGCTACCACTGTGGGTTGTTTCAACAAGAATAGCACAAGACATTCCACCACACCACAGGAAGATTCCTGGCCTCCATGACATCCAATCAAGAAATGTCTGCCTTCTGAGCCTTGCTTTTCTTTACTCTTTGTAAGAACAACACAGGGAGTAGAAGTTTAGTGCAGGGGAGGCAGGTGGTGGATGCAACACACTTCCAAACACTGCCTACTTAATTACGGCTGTGGAATCATACTCAATTGTAGTGTGAGCCAAATAGATTCCGGGTTTTTTTAATTACTTGTTGCTATATTAATGTTTCTCCTATAGTGATTAGAAAAGATGTGACTCAGAAACGAGCAACCACAGGAATGACAAGTATTCCAAACTGGAAAGAAATGCACTGGTCTTTCCTGATGCAGATCCACCAAGTGGTAAGGTGGTGAAAATGAAAGGAAATCTTTGAGCAGATTAAAAAATTTACTTAGCTCATGCTTGTTATTAAATACCTATTAGACATGAGTAGCAGAGAGTCTTGTGGGAAAAAGAAATTGGTGAAGTCAGGTCTACCGTGCAAGTGGTCCAGGAAGACCAGACACTTCTAGAGCTGAGAACCCGAGCGAGCAAATCCTCACTGCTGCTGCACGGCCGACTCCCATATCCCAGGTGGGTGCTTTGCTAAGGGTGCATCTCCCCACAGCTCAACACTCTCACCAGGCCGCACCTCAGCTCGCCTCAGGGTCCTGTGTCCACACAGCCATGCACACACTGAACAGGAGCCCATTCACCCCTCTCTGGTCTGTCCTAAGAGCAGGTCCCCCACTGCTTTGTGCTCGCTTGGCTTCCCATCCTAGTTCTTTTTTCTCATTCACTTACCTGCTTGCATTTCTCTTGCCTTTCGACGTTTTTCAAAATCAAATGAACGCTATGCAAAAGCTGTGTTAGTGCAATATTTACCCTGCAGGGTCAGGAAGATGGCAAAAGCTATCTGGCACACAAAGATGGGGGAGAAGTGCAAACAAGAGCAGTCATGTCAGACACTTTCAGAAGCATAGCCAAAGGCAGGGTCAGAGAGACCAGAACTGTTAAAATCACTCAAGTCCAATCCTGAGCACTGCAGTAAGACTTAAGGAATATTCATGTAGACCATCCCAAATCTCAGGAGACAAAAAATAGTTTTAAATTTTCTCATTGTGTAAGAAAAAGGTTTTCACAGGAGAAGCAGCTATTCCTAGTAGAAGACTTTTGACCACAAAACATCATCTGTGTCTCCTAAAGGTTTTTCTCATTTTAGGGTAGAAATAAAAGCAGGATGCAGAGGCTGAGTATTCTTCCGCTCCTATCAGCTGCTAGTTGGCTATTTAGAAACTCATTAACTTCCAAAAGAGACCTTGGCCCTAATTAGTGCCTGGACTGATCAGCCTGCCCCTTTCTCCTTCACCTCTGCTCTCAGAGCCTTCTACAGGGATTAAAGGAAACCATACTCTTTTTATTCAATTTTATAAATGATGTTTTTTGACTTGTCAGGATCTGCACACAGCTGTTGACTTTAGTTCTGCCTTGGAGCTTACCAGACCACTCCATAATTCTCCAGCTTACTTGGGCACCCTAATTCTTCATGTATACATGTATCGCTCTTAAATCCTTCACTAAACCAGGCTCTGTAATTTCCTTTCCTTGGCCTTTCACACAACAGAATCTGTTTTCACTGTGATTGAAGTGTCACCGAGGCCATTCAATCAACTGTAATGTTGATGCTAATCCTGTAGTCATTTTAACACTGTCAATGACGGAAATGAACAAAAAATTGACTAGTTCCATCTTCCAAAATTACAATGTGTTTTGTATGCAGATATGTATCCAGACCCTCCATCACAGTGACAAAAAGAATTTATCAATATAATAGAAAAACAAGAAGACTCCTCACTTTAATTTCTGTCTAAATGGATGCAGTTAACACTATTAAGTTCAATTAAGTATGAGCAGTAAAAGATAAATTGTAGAAAGCAAAACAAGAAAAGCTACAATTGCAAAGCATAAGCGCAGTCTTACTTGGGCACTTATATTGTTTAATGCATGTGGCCAATATATACAAATTACTTTTTATTTCCTTAATTTCTTCCAGTTTCTCAGAAATATGTGTCACATTCAACACGTCTGCACAAGAAAATCAAGGCTGCCATGCCCTGAAACTGGTCATTTTGGGTGACTGGACACGGGATCCTGTGCTGCACAGCCACAGGTGCACTCAGAGTCCAGCTAGAGCCACCCTTTTCCTGGGTAACTGTTACAGTCCTTCTTCACCAATGTAAGAGGAAGCATCATCCTTGCATGTGGACTATCAAAATAGTCAGTACAAGGGCTATAAAGTAGTAATACTACCCCAACAACTCTGTAATTAATATGATTACTGTAAATGCTACCTAAAGACTCTTATCTTGTTGTAGATATGCACACAGTGTTACAGGAAGGCAGACTGAAGTTATCATAATTCATTATCATAATTATATATTAATGATAACCCTAGATTTTTTTTTTCCAAAACAATGTTTGGAAAACATCATCACTACAGCAACAGAAATCCCAGCAAGGGTGAGGATAATAAGCTCCTGAAGGGTATCCTACAAGTAGCAATTAAATTAAATTGCAATCAAAAGATTTCTCAGCTAAAAGACAGTCTGGTAAAAATAATAAAATATTTCAACAAAACATGATGCCATTCCACACAAGGAATTTCTTCACATTATACCTAAGAGAGCCATGAAGCTACAAGTCCATTTAAAATAACAGTCAGTGACCTGTTAAAAATGTTCCTGTTCTGGCATCTTTACCTTGAGTAGTCACATATTTACCAAGCTTGAGCCAGTGGTATGGTCAAACCACTGATTAAATATTTCCTGAATTCTACTGCTGTTTTCCTTAGGATTCCATATATATGTGTACCCAAACCACAACTGCCTATTTTCTGATTTCTTACATGCTCATACACAAATCTCCAATTCTGTATTAACTGTCCTTTGCATTCAAACACAATTTCACTGACACACTCAGGCATTTTCAATTTCTTAGAGAGCAATCTTTAAAAATAAAAATACTGATTAAGTAGATGTTTTCCTCCACCCTTCCTAAGTAAAAATTTCAGTCTATATTATTCTTGGGAGAAAAGAGTTCTGCTTCAGAGAATTCTGTGAGACAGAAAACTTTCTCAAAAAAGAAGTGCTTCCAGATTTGTAAGCACAACTGATCAAATAACAGATTTTCGATCCTGAAGAGTACTGCAATATTTCCACTTTCATTCTCTGTAGAATTTGGTTGAAAAGTTGAAATAATGAACTCTATGGAAATATGGATATATCCTTAAAATATACTGTCCTGACAAGATGGAGCATTATCTCCTTACCAGGTCTCATTTTTAAATAACTTAAGGGCAACAGATCATCTTCAGAGTGAACACTGCTTTTCCAAATGGCCCCCTCTGCCAGTATGTGCAGGGCAATAACTCTAAGCTGCCCTGAGAAGTGATGGAGGCTCCCTGTACTTGCAGGGTGAAGACCAACCTGAAGAATATATCCTGGGCTCAACCTCGTTGTGAAGCAGTCTCACTGCAGACACTAGATTCATTGGAAAAGGCACTTGGTGAAAGAGAGGAGTTACTTTTTAAAAAGATTTTCTGAGTGAAACTCAAAATGCAGTAGATTTATTTGGCAAATACAGAGGAAGAAGCTTCCAGTGCTGGTAATAGTGGAAAGAAATTCATCAGTTTTGAGATCTTGAAAATAACTAGATTTAGATTCCTTAATAACTTCTTCTAAAAAACGAGTTAGCTATCTAAATCACTTAGAACAATTTTTAAAAGGTATTTAGATGCCAAGTCCCCCTCCTAGACTTAAGATATTTGCCCATAAACAGGAAGTTTTGCAGAGAAGAGCCACGTAATCTCAAAAAATTTTTTTTTTAATTAGAGTATATTAAGAGCTATTACCATCACAATAGTCAACCATACGAATAAATCATCAGCATGATTGATCTCAGTGACCTTTAATCTCAATGGCTCTTTTCCCAGGCCATCCAGGACACTCTGTCCAGTATGTTAAATCTAAAAGATAATAAGCATTGTAGATAAGATGGCTATATGCAGCATTTAGATACAAATATCAGGGCTTGTCCCTGCACATAAGCTACATTGCCCACTAGTCAGGATGCCCCCAACTTTGGCATGGACAGGCAAATAAGAGATAAGAGAAGCAGAGGAGCTGCCCCTCATGTGTGATCTGTGCAAAATGAGAGGCAAGGGCAGTCCACACATCGGGGAAGGCAGGGGCAGGTTCCCCTTGCACGCTGAGCTTCAGAAACCTCCCTGAAGAAGGAGAGAAATGGAGTATCAAGGTACAGTTCCCCTCTTTGTGCTTTGAACTCCTGTGGCTCTAAGCATTAAAACTCAGCCTGTACCTGGCCTCCTCACTTCACTTCAACAGAGCCTGGTTAGACTGAGACTAAAGGGTCCAGGCTGCCTGCGACTGTGCAGTAACACAGGAGTCACAAGAGCCTTTATTTCCTTCTCTTTGGATAGTAATGATTAAAATAGTTTTAAAAAATGCAAAACCATGGAAGAATAACCTGAAGTTACAGCAACAGCCTGATGCCAAGGAATCATGTTAGCTGACCACCATTGTCCACCTGACACAAACTCCTGTCCCCCTGCCCACAGAGCCTTTTCTGGCCAATGTCACTGCTGGTGAGAGGAGCAGAAGTGAAAAAGCAAGCAGAAAACCACCACAGAAACCCTGCACAAAGTGAAGGGCTGATGGAAGGAAAGATTTACAACAAAAATTTCACACACAAGTATATTTAAGTAGCATGGGCAGTCATGAAGTGAAGGAGACTGATGGAGCAGCAGTGTTTGCTGAGCTCAGTGGAAAGGGTAACTGAACAGAAGGGTGGTGGGACAGGAAACATGAAAGGAGGTGTGAAGGTGAGAAGCCAGCCCACAGAAACGGAAGGTGGCATTACATAGTGACACCTGCAGACACTGTGGGTTTAGTGGCATATTGGGCAGACCATAAGGGTTGCAACTACATGAGGAAAATGAAGACTAGGAAGAGGAGAAAGGAGCTGGTATAGGAATTCACAAGGCTGACTGAAAGGCTTGAGGTCACCCTGCAGCTGGGGATCCCAGCTGAGGTGGCTCCTGACAGGAGGTGCAGGAGGAAGGGAACATATGGCATTTGTTGTCCTAGAGAGGAACATCTTTCCAAACTACTTGTTACTAGCCACAAGGTTAATGCTTGGAAGAGAAGTAAAAAATGTCTGGATGACTGAACTTATTTCACTCACATCCGCAATTCCTGAGTGATGTAGGCTTTGATCTATGCTATTTTTACTTACCTGATAATCTACATTATTAGTTAATGAATGTATCCACAAAGATCCAAGAAAATTTTGTTTGCCCTCATATCATTGCTCGCTTGCCATATTGAAGCAGCAACATTAAATAATAATTATTATGGATAATGCAAATAACAGGAACGGGCCAAGGAAAGGTCCAAGAGATGAGGCAGCACTCAGAGGAGGGTGAGATGTCTTCACCAGATTTCATATGAGTCACTTTGTCTTTCTGTGTCACGTGTGCCTGTTTCCAGTACACCACTAACACCATCTCCTGGCCAGTTGGTGTCTGGAGTAAAATCTTTACAAAGGTCTCGGAGAGCCTGGAGTGAAAGGCATTGCAAACATAGAAAATACTATTGTTTCCATATCTTCTATATATTCATATCTTCTATATATTCATATTCACTGACTTTACATATGTCAAAATAATACCACACCCACCTTCAGAATTAGATGTAGAGTGTGGGCATTTCAACTGCTTTTTTTTTTTCAAGGGATTTCCAGTAAGATGTATCAGAATACTCTAAAATTAGCTTCCATTTTCAGAACTGACTATTGATTTGGGTATACTTTGTTTTGGAGCCCACTGAGAAAAAACCAAAACTGATATTAAGAAAAGCCTGTGAAAACAGACCCTTCCCAGTGTTTCAAGTTCGGCACTTTAAGCCTTATATACTTTCTGAAACATCAATAATGTATCTTCCCAACCTATTGCTGTAAAAGATTCAGTATTCCCTGTTCTTTTTACTAATTTTTTTTTAAGACACCAAGACCATCCAGAGATGCAAAGGGTAACTCTCCAACTTCATGTGCTTTTGGTACAGCCAAGCAGTCAACTGATCAAGATCTGTCCATTTAACACTTGCTGAATTTATCCAGCTGTTTTCAAGCATTTAAAACAAGGATTTAACATCTTCTTGATCTTTCAAAATATTACATTTCTGTTGATGTCTAGCATAGCATGTTAAGGCATTACACCTGGAGATTGCTCAGGGTTTATTGCTCCAATATATCAATGGGCCCAGACACCTTTCATTTCAAAATCACTTAAGAACTGACTCACAGCTCAAGGAGCTTCGGCTTTTGAGACCATATTCCCTGAAAAAAATTCATCAGAATCAGTAACTCGTATTTTTGCCCTTAAATTAGTTCAGGAACATAAAGTCAACTTCTAATTTTAGCTAATCTCAGAATAAACAAACAGCAGCAGAGCTTCCTGCGTCATTAACAATCTGGAGTCTTCAGCACAGTCTGTCCTGGAGAATTGAGCACTTGGAGCTATAGTGGGTTACTGAGGAGAACAGCTCTATGAATCCCTTGGAAAGAATCAGATTATTGTACTCCTGAGGGATTTTCATAAAAGACAACTGCAGTGTCATACTTTCTGGAATAGCTTGTAGGAAATACTACATGAATGCCATTGGTATATTATAATTGCAGACATTTTTCAGATGACCCAATGCACTGTTCAGCCAACTTAGATCGAAATTATTGCTTGCTGCAGACTGCATATGTCCTCCAATTACATTACTATAAGCCATGCTAGAAGAGAGGAACTGTCATTTTAAAAGCTAGCAAATAGTACTTTTGACCAGGATGGTCGAATTGATTTTGAGTGAATCAATGCAACACCAGCTGCAGCTCAGCAGAAGAAAATACAAAGGTGTCAGCTTTGTTAAACTTACTATCAGAGGGAGCCCATGGAAATCTCTGAAGAGCTGTACATGGGCAGTACCACAGCCATCTCTTGCATTTGGTGCTTTTCCAGTGAATTCTCCAAGAAATACTATCTTCAGCTGATCAAAAAAGTAAGATCTGGGTTTTATTTGGTATTGGTTGAGTCATAATGCAACAAGTAAGTGAATACCCAACTCAGTGCCTGAAACCTTTAGATCAATTTCTCTCCTTCATTCCACTACATGAAGCTGTACCATCTCTCTGCTACTATGGAACATGGTGAATAGAGAGAACATCTCAATGGGTGTCATCCATAGTGTGTTGGTGCAATTTGAAGAAAACAATATCCTTTAATTGATCTGAAACTTGGTCTGTTATCTGTGGGAAGTCCCAGAAGGTGACCTTTTTGGAGGCTGAATGCACTAAAAGCTATGTCTTGACAAAGTGGGAAGAAAAGCTTTGTTTATGGCATCAGAAGAGGCAAATCCACTGAGACACTCAACTGGTTGGGAGTCATCAAATCATCATCAATAAGCCATAGAGGCCACTGTGAGTGGTAAACTGACAAGCTGGGGGAGTTTACTGCTTTAGGTAGCAAAATAGCCTCTGAGATAAATGGGAGTCCTCTGTTCCAGAAGACATGGCCTGGCACTCCAGGCAATTGTTCCACAGCTTCCCAGAAAGCTTTTCTCACTCACAGACAAACCCATCCAGAGTTTGCTTGGACGCTTTCTACTCCAAGCTGCTTGTTTCAATGGCACAGGAGAAGTAAGAGAAGGATGGATGGCTCAAGAACCCTACGCTGGGCTTTGCCTTTCTGTGGCTCAGTTCCATTATCTGCAAAACAGAGAGAATGGTACTAAGATTGTGATAAGCATTATTATGATCAGTTTACAAGCACAGCACAAGCTAATTAATGCAGCTAAGTTTGATACATGTATCTCTCAGAGCCACCTAATTCTCTATAACAAACAGCTCCCTTTCACTGCAAATGAGACTGTCTCTGAGGATGATGCTATCAGGCTGCTGAAAAATCACAAACTTCCAAAAATGAGGACAACACTAGCATAATGGATACAGTGTGCTAAGAAAAGTAGGTCTAAGAATGAACTAGCAGGATTATGTAGCTTGGGAAACCAAAACTGTGATTTTAATCAGCAGCTGCCACTGATAGAAGTGCAAAGGTTTGTGTTTGACTTGAGAGGGCAGCACTACAGATACTGAAAGTTTATTTCATAGGGAAAACAAACCTCTTACTTAACTCTTCAAAGGATAGGAATTTTGGTGAGCATTTCAAGAACTCGATTTTTACCAGTCCTTCATGTGTGTTCCTATCTGGATGCCACAAAGCAGGTTTACAATTCAGCTGCTCAGACCATGGGGAAATCAGGAAGCTGGAGAAGGGCTCTGTAGCTCAGGTAAGGGTGGAGGTGTTACAGAGGGAGCAGGAGCACTGCAGGCTCCCAGGGCAATACAGATTGCAAATCTGAGGAAAGGCTTCTGGATTTGGGAATATGAGGCCCTTCCAAGCTAGGTGGCAATCAAGTCCTTTGTTGTAATTCAGCATTCCTCCTGCTTCTGAAATTTCTTTTTCAGTTTGCCCCTTCATTTGTCTTTGTTTTTTTCTTATGTAACCATATTTTTAAAGTAAGCAGCTTACATTTAGGGTCAGTTTCTCAGCAGTCAGTGGAATTGCCACTGAGGGACACCAGAGGATAAATTTGTCTTTAATATATTTTTAATGTTTCACTGCACTGCAGTCCTGTTTTTGTCAGGTTTTCTGTAGCAAAGCGTACAGGCTGGGTGAGCAGCATTATTTATGGCCAAAGCCCATGGCCAGAAGATCAGACAGCTGCTCCAGACTCTTTTAAAGTGGTAACATACCCCAAACCAAGCTGAGAAACATTGCATTTCTGCAACTTTCCCGGCACCAGTGGGAAAATGCCCAGAAAAGAGAGCATTGCTGGAGCAAGAAGAGCAACGGTCACTGTGTCAGAGCCAGCTGCCAACCTGAGAAGATTAAGCTAATGAATGACACAAAGAGTCCATTCTTCCTTTTTTCTCACCTTTCTCTTAAAATCCACCCCCCCACTCAGGTGAGATCCTGCCCCACACTGCCAAGAGACCAAGACCTGTTGTTGAGATAACAAGAACTAAATGGTTTACAAGGTGTTATACAGGACAGCAGGGTTGAGATCCAAAAAACCACTTGAGCATCTCAGAAGCCATTTAGGCCACATTCAGGTGAGCACAGAATGCCATTCCCCAGCAATATAATTCCATTACAAAGTCCTTAATCCCTGTGTTCTCAATAGCAAATCCCTGTGGTTCTGCTCTGGCACATAGCAGGTGGGACAGCAGCTCTGAGCACAGCTGAGCCCAGCAGTCACAGCCACACTCTCTTCAAAGAACAGCTGGAGGAGACAGGCCTGGTGGTCACAGTCCTTGCCCAGGACTGTGGGAGACCCAGATGCAATTCTAGCTAGTAGAGTTCAAAGCTCTCTTGCCCCAGAAGTGCTCTAAGTTCTACCTGGAAGGCATCCTTGGGCAGCCAGTGAGTAATTGGAGGGTGCTGTGCTGACTGGAGCAGGCTCAGGCCTGTGTGCTGACGAGCGCGGAGGGCTGCTCCCAAGGCAAACTAAAAGGAATGTCAAGCCAACCAGAGCAGCGTGTCTGGCTGGTCTCCATTTGGATACCCACACACAGACATCCAGTGTCATTTAACATGTCCTTGAGTACCCTGCCTGGCTTCCAGATCCTGCTCCAAAAGTACACGAGTGTCCTGGAGGTCCTGGGCGCAGGATATCCTGGGCACCTTACAGATATCTATGCAGGTATCTTGGCCACCTTACAGCACCTGTTAATGCAATACATACCTCATTTAGACAAATTAATTAAGTGCATGGCATGTTTAGGCAGCTCCAAACAGTGGCAGCCCAAACAAGTGAGGGCTCACATGGCCAGTGTAAGTCATCAGTTCTGGTCTCGCATGACCTGTTTCACGTGTCTCATGCATTCATTAAATCAAGCACTATGTCCTGTTAAATCAAGCCCCAAATCCCTATCCTTCGTAACTAGCTAGGTCCAAGACATGCCATAAAAAAACACACCAAATAAAGCACTTACCCACACAAAGGCTTCAGGGAAACTCAGCTGGAAACCGGTGTTCTGTTCCAGCAGCAGCAAACTGCAAGACAGGCAGAACTTTGCTGGAGAAGCATCCAAAGAACATTATATATGCTGGCAAAGCTAAACAGCAATAGGATCAGGCATTCAAATGAACATGAAATATGATTATTTACTTCAGCCACAATTTTGTGTTTGGCAAGATTTGCTGTTGTAAATATCTGTCTTGAACTGCAGAAACATCAAGGGAATGCTTCTTCAGCTGAGAGACTGTCCTCACCCACACCCAGAAGTGCATGTACCAACAGCAGCACTGTCTCACCAAGCCTGTGGCTGCAGGTGATTGCTGAAGAATAATGATTCAGCGTTGCGTAGTTACACACACACAGACAGGTGATGCAGGAGGAACTTTGGAGCAGGACACTCTCTCTTCCGGCGGCCCAAACTTCCATCTATGATTTTCATGTGTCTCTTCCACAAAGACAATTTCCTCTAATTCCCCCTTTTTCTGATATGTTTTGTGCAGTTGCTGAGAAATATCAGCCAGTTGACGAGTCAGGGTGCAGGGCATCTGTGGGTCCCAGGTTCTTTGTTACATACCTGCATTGTTCTGGAATCTGCTCACAAGGTTAAAACATTCACTGAATAGAATCACAGAATCATTTTGCTCAGAAAAACCTTTAAGATCTTCAAGTCAAGCTGTTCTAACACTGCCAAGTCCACCACAAACCATGTCTCTCAGTGCCACATCTACACGTACCTCCAGGGATGGCGACTCAGTCATGTGCTGGAGTGACCAACCACGTGCCATGAGTAACAAACTACTGGAAAGGTATTTACACTATAAATGGCAAAACAATCCTAAATCCGTAAGGTATTTATGACTCGAGGGAATAAGTCTACACAGCACAGCTCATTTAGGCTTCAGGAAAATTTGATTGTACCACCACAGTGCTGCATTTCCAAGAGGATCCATTAACTCATATCAGGCCAAATATAAAAGCAGTCGCTATTCTTCCAGACCCAGCGTGGATGTTTCTATGCCTGTGGGATAAACACACTCTTTATCTCAGACAAGACTGAGTGTGCCAGGTTTTGGTGTGTGGAAGCACCATTAATACATTGCAGCCTCTAGGTGAGTGTCAGCAGATCTCACTCCTCCTGCAGTCAGCTAGCTGCCTCCATTGATCCTCATTGTTCCATAAAGTCCTTCCATATAGCTAAGGGACTCTTCAGGTTTATTGTCTTATCCAAACCCAATGAAAATTGGAGGCTGCAATATCCCTTGCAGGTTCAAACAGCAGAACCTCATTTTCTCCATGTACGAGCCAGACAGTCGATACTCACACAGCTTTCCATCACAATGTGAGCAACAAGGCTGGACAGACAAGCTGCCCTTGTAGGTGAAATTCACAATAAAGCCTTCATTTGCTCTTCGTTGAAATCTTTACAGATACTTAGATTGCTGAGATTATTCAATGGGCTTGGAAAGAGTCAGGGAACGGCAACAATCCTCAATGGTCTGCTTTGCAAGTTAATGGCTATTCTTTTTCTGTGTGTTCCATTACTGAGAGAAACCTAACCCCTCCCCAGGCTTTCACCTTTGATCAGTGCAGGTATCAAATGCTGGTTGGCTTAGGTACATTTTGTGCTTGTTTCTTATGCAAATGCAAACTACTATACACCAGCTGGCACTTCTGCCAAATTTGTTTCATGGTTTTCACTCTGTTTTCTACCTTTTGCCTAAAAGGAGTATTATGTACATGGAGATAAGTTTTCAGTGGGAAGGTAGTGAGAGATTTATTTTCTTTCACAAATTATGAGATTAGATCCATTTTGGAGTAATTCCACTGAAACCTGTAGCATTACACCAATGATAATTTAATTACAGTATTTGCTAAAAATCATCAGTAAAAAGCTAGTCTGTGTTTCAAGAGCCTTGTTAATGTTATGGTGAGGTTGACCACTTACATCATTTTTAGCAAGGCATTTACTCTATCCCTAATCAAGGTTAGCCAAATATTTTATGCTCCAAATCAGCCTTGTGTGGGCAGACCTGATAGACAAAGTCCAACCCCAGGGCTGAATCTGATCCCTTGAGCTTGAAAAATCAGTTCGTACATGGGCATGAGTCCTTTCTCACACCCAAAGTCACAAGATTTCTCTTGCAAGCCTTCCCTTGTTTCTGGGCTACACATTCTTGATAACAGGGTTGATCCTAATGTCTCACCAAAACCCCTGGTTTCTGGTTCCAGACCAAATACAAGCTCACGCACAGGAAGAAAAAAATAAGTACATGTTTACACAGTATATATTCAGACTTGGCATTAGGAAGTCAAAATTAGGTCTCAATGCCTGCAGGATTTGGGCTGAGGTATAAAACAGACATCCGGAGTTAAATCTTCCTTGTTTTAGGATTCTGATGAGGATAATCCCTAGTTAGGTCACAGCAAATGATTTATGAGCTTTGGTTCTTGTTTAGTGGATTATTCTTTAATTCAATTAAAAAAACAACAAACCCTGGCCAGAGGATTGTATCCATGTGTCCATCTTTAAGTAATCTCATTTAAATCAGAATGTGATTGCTTGCAGGTCTTGGATCACAAGAAGAGTGAGAGCAGCTCTGTATAACAATCCTTACAAAGCTTCAATCTAGCTTCAGACTTGATATTTGAAATTAAGCAAAGAAATGTGTAGTCTTCTTAACCTTTGTTTAGGGCTTTGGATCAGGTTGCCAGAAGAAGTCACCCTGATTACTCACATCTCCATGCCACTGCAGATTCCCCTGCACAGGATCATCTCCTCAAAAGGCAGGGTGCACTCACATCTCTCTGCTTGAGACACTTCTTGTAGTGAATGCTGTCCTCAAGGTGCTCCCATGAATCTCACCCACAGGACAGCTAAAAGCTCCTTGTCGAGCACTTCAGATTAAGGTCAGGGCCGCTGTGCTCTTTCATTCCACTCTCTCCTCCTTCAAAAACTCCAGACTATTGACAACTGGTACAGCTCTACTACTGTGCCACTCCTGTATGTCAAAAGTCACTTGAGAGAAGGCAGATCCACCCCAAAGTCCTGCCATGGATGGGGCAGAACGAGGCTCTGCACAAGAGGAGACACCAAATCATCCAAGGGCTGGGTCCCACATGCAAGGTCAGTGAGACCCTCTGTGTTTTGTGGCTCAAGACAGGTATCAGACATCAGCAGTTCCACAGCACACGGAACTGGGTAGATACACAGTGCCCAGAGTTGAGGCTGTGCCAGTTTACATGGCAAGACTGTTTACAGCCCGTGCTTTTAATGCAGGGAAGTCAAATAGCAGTAGCATATCCAAGTCCTTTTTCCAGGCCTTTCTGTAAAAGCTGACACAAACAGGATGTAATGGGTCACCAGAAAATCCTACCAGCTGGCCAAGACTGTCACAGCAAACCTCATGACTGATGGTCACATGAAGAGCAAATTTGTTTCATTTTTCTGTGCAATGGTAAATTTTACACAAACTGTAGTTCAATATTTAATGTATATTACACAGTCTTATATGCATGCAGTATCATATCCTATAATTATGTAGTATAATGCTTAGGCTTATGGAAGAGCCTACCTCAATCCAGGTTACGTGCCTGTGAACACTTAGAAAAAAATAAGTATTAAAAACAAATCCAAAAGGTGGCATATGATCTGTTTCCATTACTTTTGTCCACGTGTATGGCACAAAATCTCGACATTGTCAATAAACCACTTAAGAAAAGCATCTAATTCCTATAAATACATTTTCACTGAATTCTAGAAGGCAATTGTAGCTTCACTTCTGCTGCAATTCTACATTTTCCTAACTCATAAACAAAAAAATTTTGTTCCTTCAACAGGTTTCTGTTCACTTGTTTTCAAGATCTGTGAAAAACCCATATAAAGACTTTTAAAAAATCAAATAGCAGCAATACAGTCCCATCTAGGAGAAGAGAACTGCTTTTCTATAACTCTTTTTTTTTTCCTCCCACACTGGACAATACTGGCAGGTTGAGATTTAACCAGAGATGGGCTCCTTTTACAAGATTGCTTATATAAAGCGAAGATAACACCAGCTGGGTTCATTTGAAAGAGGACATCTTGGGAAGTGCTGACTGCGCTGCTTTGGAATAAGACTGGGATGAAAATCTGAAATAATTAGCTCCTTCCTGTCTCGTAGGTATAATAATTAATTTATTGTAGAATGCATAGGATTATAATTAGATGGAATTCTCACTGATATGTACTTTATGAGCCTTTTATAAATATGTATTTTTAAATAGAAGCTGAGTGAAAATGTTGAAATCGATTGGTTTTGTTAGAGCTACTGAATTGGGATGATTTTTTTTCCCTTTACTTAAATGATATTTGTTACTTCTAACTTAGTCTGCTTAGTGATGTGTATATGAGGGCTGATACTGAAGAATGTCTACAAAGGGAAAATATGAGAACTCCAGTCCCAGTCCCACAGGCTGTATATGCTTTTCCCTGTGGGAAACAGCTTGCAGGTTTGAGGCCTGAAATGTAAATGTAAATTACTGCTATGGATGTTTTCCTAGAAACTCAACATTTAGCAGCAAAGGAGAAAATGCATTATTTACCAAAACTGAGCTACATGAAGTTAAGATAATATCAGAATAGCCATCACCACAGCGAATAGCTTCAGCACTAAATTTTAAGTACATTATATATGTTCTTGCATCATCTTTCTTCTAGCAACTTCTATTCCCCCTGTTTCTCAGATCTCACAGTTTCAATTTCATTTGGTTATAGTAACACTTTGGGTTTAGACCCTTTGCAAGAAATCAAACTAGAATAATTAAAAGCCACGACTAAACTGAAATAGTAAAATTGTCACAGTAGCGACCCAGTTATAGTAATTGTCTTGGAAATATTTACTCTGTAGGTGCAATTACACTCGGTGACAGACTATCAGTAATGTTATTTTTTTCTCTCTGCAAAAAGGACATATTTAACAGTAGCTACAATATAAGGTCTGCAGACCTGCATTGTTTTTATTTCCAATTTTAAAGACATTTCCAGCTTTTATTTTCTGTGTCCTCAGATCATTGCAAGAAATGGTGACTCTTGCTATTTATCTGCTGGTCATCTTGGCTCGAGCTCTTGCGGGGCCTTGCAGTCCAAATAAAGCAGGTAAAACAACTTAGTCTCCTATGCTCTTCTCTTGGAATTAAGATGCCAAAGGGTTTTTTTCATTCAAAATCAAAGCATTTTCCCTTAGAAAGTTAAACTGTGGATTCTGTAGAGCTAATCCTTGCATTTCTTTTATTGATCTGCTTTGAGCTAACACAGTAAAGCATGTACCACTTAAGTCCTAACCCCACACAGAATCAGGCATATACTTATCTCTGTGCAATAACCATAGTGAAAGAAATTTAAGCACAAAAATATGAAATGGAAAAGAAAATGAAAACAGTTAGAAATTTTCTGTAATAGTACAGGCTAGATACAGCAGATCTTTGCTGCCCAAGCTGGTCTTTAGTCCCATGGACTGCAATCAGATGGCCAGTGATGATTGAATGTGCTGGGCTGACCTCCTGAACCACACTGCTATATTAAAACAAGAAAAAATAAAAACCACTGATGATAAGACTCTAATTGCACACTGATTACAGCCTAGAAACTGAAGTGATCGGGTGCCAGACAGACCTGTAACGCAGATTTCACTACAATAACGAAACGTGCGTTAGAAACGTGTTGGAATCCACCTCAATATAGTGTTTGCTTTTTAGTGCGTGGCTGCTGTCAGGTTACTGTCAGCAATTTCATGGTATATCTCAAGTATTTGGCCCTCTAGCCGTTTATTTCAGTACCTTTATTTGCACAAGCAGGTTCTTTGATCTGCAGGGATTTTCATAGCTGTAAAGTTGCCAGAGTTATAAATCTGAGCATTAACACATGCAGAATCATGAAGGTTTGTTGACTAGAAAAAAAAGCGAGTTGTTAGGGTCCCTGGTTGACTTTCCCTGAGTATTCCCTAGCAGACATAGAAAGGCTGGAAAATGAGGCTTTTAGCATAAAAATGAGAGTGTTGAGGGCTTTAAGAGAAATAATTGAATTATTCCAGACAGAGTGTCTTTTTTCTCACTGTAGTAATTGGAAGTCTTTCTCAATTTTCAGGTCACTAATGGTTAGTCAATATTTGCCCTTTAAATTTCCATCAGACATTCAAATTAGCACTGCCTTTGAAAAATAGCTAATTCTGCTATCATGAAGCAATTAGTATGATGTTCAACATTCATGGCTATATTAGCAATCACCATGTTTGGAAACACTGCACTGCTGTTAACAGGGCTGGGAGTTTGGTTCATGTACTATTGCTCTTAGCAGGCTCAGGCTTTTCAGTTCATTTTTTGATCTTAGCTTGTAACTTGACAATTGGAAAAATTCAGTTTGTGCTGGCACTGCAGTGCCAGTGCAAGAAGAGAAAGGGCAGAATATCTGTTGTAGCCAAGATCTATACACCACTAAAGAACAATGCAGATCTACAAAGCCTAACAAACAACTTCACCAATATTATTTTTGCAGTCAGGGGTGTTGGAGAAGCCAGCTTTGCAGCATAAGATGCAAAAGTGCAGATTTCAGTGCAGTCTTTTTTCACTTCAGGTTTCTCAGCAGTATCTCTGCTTCTCAAACAGCTATTCCAGAAAGATAAAAAATTTACACAAAGTTCTGCATTGATTAGAAGGCAAAGGCTGAACTCTTCCAAAGAGGACAGAATTTAACAACCTAAAGGTCAGTTTTGTGTAGCAAAAGCTGCTCAGATTGGGGGACCTTCCAGGACACACCCCTGTTCACAGAAGGTTAAGCCCAATGGAGCGTGAGTGTGCAGACCCACCTCTTCAAAAGGAAATCACCACGGAAAAACTCTCGGTGTATCATTTTCCTTTCAGATGTAATTCTGGTATACTGCTATCCTAAAACCATCATTACCAGAATCCCAGAGTGTCCTTATGGATGGGAAGTTAATCAGCTGGCACTTGGAGGCATTTGCTACAATGGGATCCATGATTCGGGATATTACCAATTCACAATCCCAGACCTGTCACCTAAAAACAAATCATACTGTGGGACACAGTCAGAGGTAAGACTATCAAGGTCAACATTTCTGACTCAGGAAATGTCTGGACTCACTTGAAAGAGTCCCATCTTCTTCAGCTTGGAGTAAGCTTTAGATAGTGATGGAAGAAGGAAGCAAACTCCAGTATCAAGAAGGAAGAATCACATCGTTGTGCTTTGCAGCTACAGGTGAAATACAGGAGCGATATTAGTCTGCTCTTCATTTGCACCTGTGTTACACGGAGCTTATATGTGATAAGGCATGTGTTTAGGCAGCACAGCATATAGAAAGCTACCAAACCGTGTTTCCTTGGGGAGGGTGTTTTGACACCAGATAGTCCTTGTTTTTCAAAGCACAGAGTTGTTCCTGATGCTTCAAAGACTCAGTACTGCCTAAATGTCTCTGTCTCACCATCCACAGTTCAAGAATCCTGTTTATCACTTCTATAACTCCATCGTCTCCAATGACTCCTCCGTGATTGTGAAGAGCCAGCCTGTGAATTACTCATTCACCTGCACATACAACGCCAACTACCTGGTGAACCAGGCTGCCTTTGACCAAAGGTACGTCCTCTTCTGGGAGTGTGTCTCACCCTGTCCTCATCACCATGCCTCACTCACACAGGAATTTGTCGTGTCCCCAGGGTGGCCACCGTCCATGTGAAGAACGGGAGCTCCGGCTCATTTGAAAGTCAGCTGTCCCTCAACTTCTACTCTGTAAGTGCTCTTTGCCACCCAAGCTTCCACCTTCACCTTACACAGGCTTCAGGCAAAGAGCTGGCAAAAACAGGCTGCTGATCCTGACTTTCATGTATCATGGAGCACATTACTAGCCTGGAACAGATAATTGCAGTGGGAGTGGCAGGGGTCTTTCTTTCTGCTGATTAACAGGGATATCCTTAAAGTGAACAGAGCAGGCACATGCCAAATGTCCTTTTAATCCCTCAAAATCGTGCAGATTTTTCTGCTGAGAGGTACATTTCTAACCTGCTGGCAGGTTTTATAAGAAAAAGCAAAACTTGATTATAGTCCCACTGCAAGAGCAGAATGAATCTGCAGGCACTGCTGCTATCTCATGGCCTCTATAGACACAACAAAGGTCCCTTGCATTTCTCTTGCAGCTTTCTCCCTGGTCCTCTCACCTGACAGATATTTCATGTACCCCAGAGATTTTTAGGTCATGCTGGAATTTGGTTGCCAACAAAATATTGTCCCTTGATATCAGGCAGACCTTTTGAAGCATCCTTCTCCTCTTCACGGCTCCCCTGCACTGCTGGAGCAGCCAGCTCCTGACCCTGGAGTCTTTTCTCCATGAAAGCACAGTCAAAGCATCAAAACGGTCTCTCTATTTTACTACAGCTAGAAAAAGCAGACCTAGTAACATACTGTGTTAAAATTATAGGCCAGGTAGAGGGAGTATTTAGCACTAAGTAAACCAGTGCTAGGACTAAACATGTTACTCTTTGTATAATTCTGATGCTAGCTTTGTTACTATCTTAATAATAAGCAGCAGGAGTTAAGGTAGGCACTTCAGTATGTTTGTATTCAAAACTTTTCACCTGAGCACTACACACTGCTCCATGTTGAGCAGGCTGGCTTTGTAATGGATGAAGGACTGCGGCTGGCTTTGTTATGGATGAAGGACTGCAGCTGGCAGAACTCTTTGTGCACACTCGTGCTCCCTCAGCTCTCACGCTGCCGGCCACCACAAGTGTAAATCATGGAGTGCTGAACCTCTCCATAGAGGCACATGATTTCTGCTCCTCTTCATTCCTTTTCCCCAACACGTGGCCATGTCACAACCTCATTCCCATTCTATAAGTCATCTCCGTTCTCTCACTCCCAGCAGCTTTCCACACCACCAGAAGCAGCAGCAAGCTCGCTTCCCACCTGTGCTGTGATGCAACGTATGTACAACCCAAACAGCATCAAATTCTGACACTTATCATCATTATAAGCCAAATATTAAAAAAAATATTTTTAAACATCATCTTGGGCTTGCAGTAGTCCTACTACCGGTGTAGAGGTTGGAGCCTGTGGGCAATAAGAAACCAGACTTAGGAGTCAATCTCTCCAGTGGTGTCTGAAGTAGAATTATGCCTTGCTTTGCATGCTACTAGTAATGTGTGATGCCTTTGTCTTTGTCTTTCAAAGAATGCAAAGTTTTCAAGTATAAAGGAAGCACCCTTCGTCGTTGAAACATCAGAAATTGGCTCTGACATATTTGCTGGAGTGGAAGCCAAGGGCTTAAGCGACAGGTAGGCAAGAGAAGGAGGAATGAGTAATAAATTGGCAATTGGAACATTCCTTGCTAATCTGGGGTTTGTATTTCTCCAGGTTCAAAGTTGTTCTCAACAACTGCTGGGCAACTCCCTCCTCAGAGTATTTCTACCAGATCCACTGGCCTTTGATCACCAAGGGGTAGGTGCTGGTGGGACCCAGGGGAGCACCTCCACTCAGCTCAGCCCCGAGGATGACAGGAAAGCTGGTTGCTGGGGGATAAGGGAGCAAAGGAAAGTCTGGCCCACAGCAGGATAAAATGCAGTCATCAGACTGTCAGCTCAGGAGATGTTTCAGTGAAGCCACGGGGCCTCTGACACTGCCTCTCCATGCACAACACAGGTGTGCCACGGACTACTCCATCCTTGTGCACGAGAACGGGAAAACGAACCGGGCCACATTCCAGTTCAACGCCTTCCGCTTCCGCAACATCCCCAAGCTGTCCAAGGTGTGGCTGCACTGCGAGACGCACGTCTGCGACAGTGAGAAGTTCTCCTGCCCCGTGGTAAGGCCTCCCTCCTGGAGAAATGCACAGGGCCACATCCAGACAGGATGTCGAGCCCTTCCCGAGGGCATTCCGGGTGCAGAGCCAGTGCCGGGGCTCTCAGTGGACGAGGGCTGTGCGGTGTGTGAACCCAAGCGGCCCAGCTGTGCACCCCGACCCCTGCCATGCCACAGGCCCCATGTGCAGCATTGGGAAGCTTGTTTAAACGTATTGAGAAATAAGGTAGCCATTGAAAAACTCAGCTCTTGTCGATATCCACAACTATAATCCTGTCTGACAAACAGCTACAGTTAAACACAGGCTTGAGAAAAGGGAGAAAGTTGAGCTTTTTCCCCTTTGCCAACTATCTCAGTGCTAAGAGCACCCCGGAGGAAGTGGGAGAACCTGGCTCAAAGCTCATTGTTGGTCAAATAAATACTCCCAGTCCTCCTTCCCAATGAAAGTACTCCCTGTCACCCTGCAATGAGTTATTGCTCTTGCAGCCATCCTGCATAAAACACCTAAATTGTCTCTGGAGCAGGAACTGAGGTTGAAGAGTGGGTTCCTGTGGCCTTAGGTGAGAGTGAGGTGAGGGTGCTATACAGGCACGGGGCTTAGCAGGGGCAGGCACCCACCGCTTGCCCCAACTGATGCAAGGGTGAGGTTACCGAAGTGTCTTTCTTTAAAGACTTCTCTCTCCATTCTCCACCAAGTCAGAGCTTTGCTATTCATTCTCTCATGAAATGAAAATGTCATTGCTATAAAATGAAAATCGAATATTAACCTGAAATGAAAGTCCAAAATACTCCTCAGTCAACATGCCGTCATTTCAACAGCAAATACTTCTTGCTGGAGAAGAGAAAGCATCACTCCTGGTGAACCAAATTTTTCTTTCTAACCCCTTTCTCGGTCCAGGAGCCAAATTAAGACAGAATTTTATATTATATAGCCTCAGTGTTAAGCGAGGGGCACTGACTTGTGCAAAACTTGCTTGTTTGACAAAAATGCATTGTTAGAAATTCTAAGTTTCAAAGACAAAAGAAAAAACCCTGGGCTTAGATTTTGTTGTTTGTTTTTAAAGATTTCTTCAAAAACAAAGACAAAAGAAAAAACCCTGGGCTTAGATTTTGTTGTTTGTTTTTAAAGATTTCTTCAAAAACAAAGACAAAAGAAAAAACCCTGGGCTTAGATTTTGTTGTTTGTTTTTAAAGATTTCTTCAACTTTTTATCCAGCCACAGAGCAGAGATAAAAGAAAACACAAACCCATTATTCCATATATGCCCTTCTGACAGTACTGTCAAACATCTACATCAACCTTTCAGGCACTGTGTGGAATTCCCAGCTCACCCTCCAGTTCAGGATAATTGCTCGATCAGGCTGACATCCCTTGAGTCCCCTTCCCACTCAAAAATGCAGCTGGTGGTCTCCTGCAATTAAGGTTGAACCAAGCTGGTGATCTGTGCTTACAAGCAACTCGTAACCACATGCTGAGCTTGTAATAAAAATTGCCTCAGCTGGGGATCTGCAGAGGTCAGGAGATGGACAAGGACCTTTAATCTGTAGAGCACTGCCTCCAATACAGACCTTGTCAGCTGTGACAGGCATCATTAGTGTTGGACATGAGCTGATCTATATGGAAGGGATTTGGAGCTTCCTGTTTCTACCCAATGGGCAACAATTATCATTAGCAATAATCAGCCACAGAAGCCTTCACAGAGGTCATGGGTTAAACAGATGGAGCTCAATTTCCCCCTTCTTGACAGGTGTTTTGTTTAAGGCAGGTGGGAAGGGCATCCCACCAAAGTCTTCAGAAAATGCACTGTCAAGACTCTCCTTAAATTTCTCCTGCACCAAAAACCCCAAAAATTACAGACAGGAAAAAAAATCCCTTGAAAATATGCAGCAATTTCCTTGGTTCGAAACACGAGAATTGCGCCTGGATTTTTTAAAATTTTATTTTAAAATTCTTTTGGTGTACACGGCTTTCTCTCTGTTCTCTTGAGACATGTGACAAACGAAAGCAGCGTGCAGAACAAACCGGAGGTGTTCTGGTGGCGGAGATCACTGTGCGCAGTAAGTGACTGTGCTCCTGGGGTCTTTCTCCCTTTGGGAAGCAATGAAGCTGGCAGCACAGGAGCAAGCAGAGGGAGTCACAGCCTTCTGCCAGGCCCCTTTGCCCCGTGGCGGCAGGAGTCTTGAGCAGAAGTCGGTCCCCTCCAAGCTCTGGCAGAAGAGCTCAGTGAAATTCTCCTCATTTACAAAGTGAGTCGAGGCAGCCCTTGGGCATTTATGATAAATGGCCAAACCACTTGCACACCAAGCTGGCAGTGCAAGCTCTGCTCACCTGCACGTGACCTCGGCAGCAGCTCAGACACCTCTGACAGGCTGCACGGGAGTGGGAGAGGGGTCAGGCTTAGGAGCAGCAGGAAAGTTTTTCTTTACACCAGGGGTCGGTACTTCAGCACATCCACAACACCTACCAGTGCTATGGGGATGTTTTGTGCCTCTCCCTCCTGACACACTGATGGCACTGCCATCGGGTTTCCCCGCTGTAAAACAACAGTTTCTTCCAAGTGATGCCTCCTGCAGGCACCAGGGTCTCCTCTCTGAGCTGGTTTAATCCTGCAGATCCAGAGCACCCTTTGAAACAAATCCTTGGAACAAATAATGTTTTCACTAGAGCCCTTTACACTAGTTTATCAACCACATCCAGACCAATCTGAAAGCAAATTTAAAATCACAAATACACGTAGAATAGAATTACCAGAACCCACTATGTTGCACCAGTAAAGCCCCATCAATTTTAGAAAATAAAAGAACAAGGATCCTTTCATAACTTCAGACAGTAAAGATAAGAGGAAGAACTATCCAGAATTTCAAAATGTGGCAAATATTTTCTGTTCTGCTCTTACAAAGCACGCTGGTGCACTTTACCCTATCTTAAACATCATCCCAATGTAATCTTTCTCCTCCTCTTTTATACAGGCAAGGGTTTGTCCAGATTTTACACGCTCTCAGGTAAACAGCAAAGTCTGACAATGAAAGTATCAATCCCAAACATGGATTTTGAGTGTCTTTGTCAACATAAAATCCATAGCTCAAGGAAAAAAACAAACAAAAAAAATCATAACTTTGACAGAAGAGGGAATATTTCAAAATCAGATTTTATTTCCCAATTTATACATATATTTATTTTCCTTTGTTTGGCACATCCCCCAGTCTGGACAATAAAATCATATCAATAACTTCCAATACTGAACAATACTTCCTCTTATTGTCATATCCTCTTCCCAAAAAGCAACAACCATGTTTTACTGGGTTAACAGAGGTGTCTGAAAGCATTTCTCATTGGGAAGGGTTTGAAACACACCTTTCAAAGTCTATTTGTTAACATTTGATATGTTGACAGAGCCACACTAGGGCATGCAGTTGTATTGGGGGGGGTGGGAAGAGCAGCTGAAAGGGAGCTGACAGGGAAGTACTCACATTTAGCTTTTGTTTCTCTTGCAGATATCATCTTCCACCTACTCTTTGTGATTGGATTTTGTGCTGTTTTATTATAAAATGCAGCCCAGATGTATTTCTTAACTTTCCCCAATCCTGTTTGGACCTGGACTTCTTTACTAAAGATGTTTCTATAACAGAGGAAAAATGAAAGCCACAAAAAATGCTTGTGCATCATTTTACCAGATAAATAAAACACTCCATGAGCTTTGTGCCTCAAATACTGGAGAATCCCCAAGCAGATTTGCTTCTCCCAAGTCTCTGCTGGCATTTTAAACTAGTGAAATCCCATGGGTTATGTATTCTACTGACACCTCCTTTTAAAAAAGTTGTGACACCAATAGTACTGGTTTCTATATGGAATATAGGGATGTGCAAACTCAGCAATTTTCAATGCCAAATTTACCTTCAGGGTCCCCCTTCCCTGTCAGTCTCTGTGTGGTAGCAAATTCCGCTCCAGGCCTGCTCTTGCAAGGTCCCAGTTCGTTCTTTGAACAAAACGAAAACTAACCTAACATGTCAGAGATGGGATAAAAGGGTGCTTTTCATGTAGCAATAATTAGAAGGTCCTCAGAATTAATTACCTGACATTTCTTTCCTGCTTCTCAGAGTTGCAGTATTCATTGGTTGGATTAAGCAGAGCGCACTGCAGGGGTAGGATGTCTTGCTGACTGGGCAGGCTCAGTGCTGATGGTTACATGGTGTGGTCGCATGTCGAGCTCATCTGAAGTTGGAAAACAAGCTAATGAGCTTTAGACTTCCTTGAAGACATAGCTCGCGGCAGATACAACAGGGTCCAAGTGTTAGGTCTGTACCTGAGTAACAACAGCAAGAAAAAATCACTAGAAAGGGAAACTGTGATTTCTAAAGAGCAGGAAACATCAGGACATAATTCCCCAACAAGCATAATAGTAGGTTCCTTGCTTCTAGTAATTACTAAAACTATATTGAAAAAACTCTTGAAAATGTAAGAAACGTTCCTAGACCTTTTCCACGAAACTTTCAGGATCCTAAATGTAAAAGAGGAAAGAATGACTACGGTTGTTACACTTCAAATTAATGAACACGGTGGGTGTACCTGTGTCTGTACACACCGAAGAATGAGCACTTTATAGTATTTTTGCTGTTTGTAGAGAGGGGACCACCTGAATAATTCTGTTAAGGATTTTCAGCTGCCTGTTCTTTGCGAAAGCTCATTGCTGTGAAGGTAATGCAGAGCGAGAACACGCGCCCATTACAGCCACAGCTTTAAACACAAAGAGAGATCCCGTTTTCCAGGACCGCCTCCCCTCCTGCAGGGGTAGCCTGGGCTGTCTGGGCTGCCGGTACCCGCCGCGCGCAGCAGAGGGCGCTCCCGGACAGGGTTGGGGCAGCCTGGGCGTCCCGCGCCTTCCCAGCGCCACGAGCTTCCCGAGCAGAGCGCAGCGCGGGAATGCTCTGTGCTCCACAGGGAGTTCTGATCCGAGATAACGACCCTGCAGGTTTTTCGTCCACGTTTGCTGCTTTGCCTCCCTTTCCTCTTCCGTCCTCCCACTAACGCCCCACGTTTCAGCATCTGCCAGGTGGCTTTGCCTCTTCGAATCCTTGTCCTTGCCGATAAACACGTCTTCTCCCAAAGCCTGTTTCTTTTGCCTGGCTTTTACAACATTCACTGCGTTCCTATCGTGGCTGTTTTGTGCAGAAAGCCTTGAACCCAGTTTCCTTGGTGGGTTGATTAATTTTCTTCCCGGCTATGCGGTAAGTGCTGCTTTGGAACAAATCCTGCAGGATTTCAGCAGCTGTGAAGTGTGCCTGTGAATTTCCAGGCCGCCTCCCCACCTGCCGTGGGATGGAGCCCCTGGGCACACATATCTCCTGTCCGTGTTGCTGTACTGAGTGGGGCTCAGGCAGCCAGCGAGCTGTGGTTGCAGGATGGGCACAGCCCTCCTGCCCGTCCTCGTCTGGATCACCGTCTGCCTAAAGTCCAGAAATGGTTTATTGCTAAAAACAAAACACAACTGAAAAAGAGCCTCCAGAGGTGACTGTGAAAAGATCTATCTGCCAAAGAAGGCAGCAACATATGAACAGGTTTCAGCTCCAGAAGTACTGTTCCTTAAGAAAGCAAAAGTTGCCCATCCTAAAGAGTTTGCATTAAAAAAATATGGAATATAATTCACCTTCATTTTTACTAACCTGAATATGGCTCACCACTACTTTTTCTACTGTGTATGTTGCCAGTATCAGAAAATGCAGTAGCTGCAAAATACTTCAGCACAAGATGAAGCTTGATAGACTTCATCATTTCAGAGCAGTTAGAATGATTGATCATTTTCAGCTGTCAGGGCATGAAGATGCTTGCCTTGATCTCTGCATCTGAAAGTCAAACCCATGGAAACACAGGGACAGGAAGGTTTGTTAGAGAGGATGCAGCTAATCTGTTTAAAACCCAACATTTGTTTTCACAAAGATTCCAGTTGGGTTTTGCCCCAATTCTTCCTTGAATTTGGATGAATTCTACGAGGCATGGATTTTTACATGCTTTGCTTCCCACAGTTTGGCACTGCAATGCTGAAGCACAAGGTCACTGAGGTCATGACAAGCAGCAGGAGAGAAATGAGCACACACAGGTGTCAAGACGATAACAACACAGGTTGCAGCACAGTGTTGCCAGTACGGTGACACACTTTTACACAATATTTTGGTCATTAAATATAGGTTCACTTCTCACTTGCAAATGGTAAACACCATTAACCTGGGTGGCCTTTATTTGACAGTCAGTGCAGATGCAAATAACAATTAAGAAGGCCCAACAAAAACTGCCAATGCAGGAGTAAAATCAAACACAAAATGAGCAAGTATGCCATGGTGCAAGCTGGTACCTTCCATCATGGACAATCCATCCTTAGTATCCCCAAACAAGCAGTGCCCTTGGCCCTGTGATTCCTTCCTTTCCTGCCCTCCAGGTCCAGTAGTGAAAAAGACGGAGCAGTCTGAGATTGTCAAGTCAAAATGAATTATGATCAAGCATTGATGCCTTATATCCTGTGCTGGGATCTCACAATTTCAAACCCAGACTTCAGAGTGAAGCCTCAGCCGGTGGTTACTGGGGGATATGAGCATGATTCTGCTGCAGAGATGCCAGCCTAGGTCTGACCTGACATGCCCACCTTGTGCAGCCCCTGCTAGGGCAGCTCTGGAAGGAGTGAAGCACATCAGAACGGACAGAAAGACAGAAAGTCTTTCTGTAGGGGCATCTCAACTCAGGAGCACACCAAGCACACCGCATGTGCTGCCAGAATTGGCAATACCTCACACAATATAAACACAGGCAATGTCCCAGATCCAGATATCAAGTATAGAAAACTCCACAATATTAATCCTCATTTAAATACCAGCTTCATCCCTCTATTCTGTAAATCCATGACATTTTGTTTAAATGTCCCAGTCAGGGACAAGGAAAAACCCTACATCTCAGTATAGCATCATAAGAGCCATGACCCACTACATACAAAATACATCACAGATGTACATGGTCTGTGTCAGGAGTGAACCTTCTCACTCTGTACTGAAGATCAATTCTTTTCAAGTTATTCCCATCCAAAGGGCAGCTCACAGGTGCAGAGGAAAAAGTAGCTATTGATTGATTGGACCCCATGGCCCTTTCATGTAGCATATTACTGCAGCCCTGCAAAGGTCAAGTTCAGTGGCTTCAGAGAAATAAGTAATAATTCTTGCAGCCTGGCAGTCAGGCACACAAGGGTGAGAGTAGTGTCCTGAGCTCTGTCAGAAGCTGTGTTGCACTCCAAAGCATAGAGACCAGCCCTACTTTCCACTACTTTTTTTTTTCACTTTATTGTTACAGGGAAAACCTAGACCACACCTAATGTCTTAGCCTGCTCTTTAAAAGTAATTATCTTAGATATGTTCTGGTTCTAAAACCTGAAAGAAATGTTCGATTCCATATGAAGCCCATCTGCAGTGCTGCTCTGGGGTGCAACCAGTCTCCAGCCTTCCCAGATTGCTTCTTGCATTGAGCAGCCTGTGCCTCCTCCCCTGCTAAATTTTCCCTGCATGTGGTCTCATCCACATTCACACCCTCCTCCCACAGACCATCTCTCTCTGAGCATTTACACACCATGACACAAAGCATCCTCTGGAAGGGATCCCACCCTGCTGCAAGAGAGTCTGCTTTTCTGCTTACACTCACCTGCTCCAAAGGGAAAAATAACAGCAGCATTTTGTTTCTGGGAGCAAGCACATCAACACGCCTCAGACACAGACATTCGGGCTGTGTCTTATATTGACTTTATTTTAAAAAGACAATTCACAATAGATAGCACAGACTTGGCAGTTACATGGCCCTGAAATATGTTTTGAGAAGATCTTGCAGGTTTAAATTGCATTCTGCTTTTCCAAAAGCACGTTCTGCAGAGTCCAAATGATGCAGAATGGCAGGACAGGAAGCAGGGAAGTAGATCCTGTTGCTTGGTGAGCACTAAAGCTGAGCTCTAATTCTAAAGCAAAGGTCTAATGCTATAACAGACGTCTTATCACTGTGAAATGTTTGCCCAGCACTATAAATTTACATGGTGATTAATAAGCACAGATAAGAACATTCTGAGCACTTCTCACTGTCCCCATGCCCAACACTTCTGTGCTAGCACCTTATAGTGAATACTTCTAAGTACTCTAAAAACAGTAACTGAATCATCTGGAAGATTTCATCTTCCCTTTACAAACTGAGAAAAACTGTGGTAGAAAGAATGTCATGAGCAGGTCATGGCAGGGGATCATATCAAATTGGCACTCATTCCAGTAGAGGGGAATGTTACTGGAACAACAGAAACCTTAATCAAGGAAAAATACGTAGCTTGATCTGCAACTTATGAGAATGAATTGTGAATTGAGAAAACTTGCAAATTTTACATTTATTTTATCTGTACTGGAAAGAGAAATTCCATATATACAGAAAATCAATACAATAAATCCAAGGGTTCTGATACACAATTTACTGTGTACCTGGTGACCCACAGTAACAAATCACAAGCATCCATAGCTAACATAAAATAAAACTCAAAGGTTAATCACCTGGGAGGAAGCTTACACCAACAGGATTTCCCCACACTTGTGCTAGGTGTGCCACCGTGCCTCAGTGAGTGGCAATCCTTACCTTCCATTGTACCTGGACCCTCTTTCCCCTCACAGCCAGCCAGACCTGGGCTGTTTACCTGTGTGAGGGCAAATAATGCAGTTTCAACTCCTGTCTGGGTACATGGCCTATCTCTAAAGTAATCACAGCACTCGGGAATTTCACAGACATAACAGCTATTTCTTCAGTGCTGTTGATCCCACTGGGATGGGTAGGCTGCACCTATAAGCATCACCAGTGGTTTATACTTTTAGCAGCAAAAAGAGCACAACTATTTTATTGAATAGCCTAGATTTGAGGTGCATGATGCAAATAAGCCTGAACCTTCAAACCTGCAGCGACTATTTTCCAAAATGTAAGGACGTGCGGAGGGAAAAAAACCCCAAACAAATATTTTTAACTTACCATATCAGTGGTCCTTCACCAGACTAAATTTTTCCAGTATTTTTCCCTAAGAGAGATTTTCAACAGCTTCACAACTTTCTTTGTCAGATGGGGAAACAAGTATCCTCCTCACACCCATGGATAGCACCAAAAGCAGGCTGCCTAGGATGTACAGCTCCTGTTCTTGTGCCACACCTCCCCCCTCAGCAGCGTTTTAAAATGTGTTTTCTTTCTCCAGAGCAACTGGGATAATGAGCTTGGACAAGGCATAATATCTGCACTCTTGCTCCCAGGTTTGGACTATATCAGGGCACTCTTCACCACTCCTGTAGACCTGCTGAGAGTCTTCCAGCAAGGTTTGTAATTCAGTGGAAAAGTCCCAGATTGGACAGACAGATCCCTGTAGAACTTTCTTTGCTTATTAGGGGACGGAAGGACAACAGACATTAAAAAATAATTTTCCTAGAATGCCAGGCAGAGGACAGCTTAAATATTGGCTGATGAACTGTGAGAGCCATACAGGACTGGCACCAGGCCAGTAATCCATGCTGCTGCTGCAGCTGGTCAGATTATAAAATCATTGCACCTTACTCAGCTGCTGCTGCCTGTCTGTCCTCAAGCAGCAGCACCTCTCCCTAACCCAGCAATCTCATCATGTCCTGGAGTTAAAAGGCAAAACAAAAAGGTTATTCTGAGAAGTGTTTTAAGTTTTGTCAGAACTTCCTGAATCTGATTTAGAGGTTTTGATCTCAACCACCTTAGTGATAGTTAGAACAGAACATTTAGCTACCCCCTCAAAATATACCAATAGCTGGTATGAGCTCACAGGTCCTGCAACCACCCCTCCAGCTACAAGTTATGATGGGAAGCAGCCTGTTGGTTGTACACACCCATTAAAATCACCTCACTGTTTACTGTACAAAGGGATTTATTGCAGTTTCAGATTCACAGTAAGTGCCCTTTACCTCAGACGTCCTTCCCACATTTAACTTTTCTTTTTTTACATAGTCTCATGGTTTAACACTTCCTTCACAGGCATGGCATATAGGACAGCATCATGCTGATAGGCCAAGTAAGAACATGCCATAACTAACAAATCTTAACCAACAAACCTACACCTAAGTGCAACAAAAATGCAGCAGTCTCGAGATACTGCCTGGCTTTGGTATTTGACAAATAATTTTCAGCTAAAAGTACATTTCATTTCCAATGAATACATTCCAGCTTTATCCCAAATGCACCTGTGATTTCAGTCCACAGTAATTAATTGTGGACCATATCTAGAA
This sequence comes from Atrichornis clamosus, assembly GCA_013400975.1. Classification (NCBI taxonomy): domain Eukaryota; kingdom Metazoa; phylum Chordata; class Aves; order Passeriformes; family Menuridae; genus Atrichornis; species Atrichornis clamosus. The sequence goes on from WBMZ01005133.1 coordinate 47,884, forward strand.
CTAGTTAGTATCATTCTTCAAGTAGGAAAGAACAAAAACATGCCTGGGAACATCACTCTTACATGGAATTTGGGATTCCTTAGTGCCTGAGGACTGAAAATCACACATGGGAGCCTCAGATACATTTTGATTGGAGACAAACTTATTTCAGTACACAAATCTGGGGAAACCACAAACTGCGAAAAGGAGGAAGCTTAACTTGCCAACTTATTTGGCAAGTGTTTGTAAGCAGGGAGCACAATATCAAACTTCTTTCTCTGAAGAAGAGGAGCTGTGAAAGGGCTGTCCCTTCAAGTCTTTCATAGCCGTCTTCCAAAAAACATAAAGACTTAGTAGATTCCCCAGGAGAGCTGAGGGTGACCATGAACCCATGCTGGTATGCTGGGAGAATACTGCTGATTTCAGTGCATCTTTCAGGAAGATGTCCAGAAATGATGCCATTCTCTGGCATTCAGTTAGTAACCCCAATATTTAATCTAGTGAATTCCCTGAAAAAGGCTAGAAACTAAGGTCAGCTCACTGCTGGATTGTGAGAACTGCATGCATTGGTTTATTTGTTGATTTTGTCCTATTGACCAACAAGCACCTAATAAAAAAGTGAAGTTACTGCATTGCTGCTGACCTAAAACTGTGAGACAGCAAAGACAAGTTTCCCATTTAGTGGAGCTGTTTACTTCTAGCAGAACTGACTGACACCTGAAGGACTGCAAGGCTGCAGGGGACGTGAAGAGCCACATGCAGCCACTTCCCTTCCAATTTGTCACAGAACAAACAGAGCTACTGATCAGTACTAATATTACATTAATTATTTATCACTACATAACGAACACTTATGTACAGAATTTAACCACAGACATGTCCCTGAAAAGCCCAGTGGGCTGTAATTGAGTAGATAAATGTGTATTACTTGCTGAATATCAGTCGGCTGATGATCAGTTAAATAGCTTGTGGTGATGGAAAATTAAGCACTTTGTGGCAGCTGGAAACTGCCACCAATACTTTACCCATTAATAGTCCTGAAAGTAAACTGCCTGGAGGTGATACAAGAAACAACTGCTTTTTATGCAAGAGGATTGTCAGCCGCAGGCTTCTCTTTGCTGTACAGAAAAATAATTTGTTCCACAATACCAAACCAAAACTATCAAGTGATAAAAATCCCTATGAAAAGCATTTCCTTGAGTGATGATGGACAGTAACCTAAACCAGCATAGAAACATCTGCAAACAAGACATCAGTGACAACTAGAGACAACCAGAAACAGCTTCCTTCGTCCTGTCATTTTACTTTTCCTCTCCTTTTGAGGAGGAAAACTCAGTTTCCAAAACAAATATTTTATTAAAAAGCTGCAGAATATATATTAAAACACCCTTTTTTTTTTCTGGCAATGTTGTGCTAAAATTCCAAAATTTGATCAATATCTTGGAATTCGACAGCTTTTTCCAATGGAGAAAAGCAATAGTACAATAAGAACAAAGTTCTCCCTGTCACTGCGATGCTCAGGGAAAATATCCCATTTTTCACATCCACAATTAGTGACGGTATCTATCAAAGGCCAACACGTGAGAGTTCAGGAGTAACTGCTGCCTCCAGAGCCTTCCCAGTGAATAGACACAGTACAAGCTTTATTTCTGTTACTGCAGTGTCTGGAGAATGTGGGCAGGGAGGAGACCACCTCATTACAGCGGGCAGTAACTAAGGCTGATAAGCAGGGATGGTTTGAGCTCTGCAGAAACAGGTGAATCATGGTTGGCAGCAGAACAGTGTCCCAGAAAAGCACAGGAGGAACGGGGCAGACCCTGTTCCTGCTTCACGGGAAATCAGCAGCCTGGCATGTAGCACACCCCAGACACTATTCACAGGCATCAAACCCTGGCATCAACCACCTTTCCAACCACATACCCCCACCATTGTGGCAATTGATAAAATGCAGTTTCTGCCTTCTCCTGTTCCACTGATTCACTCTGACCTGGCTCTAAATAGGTGGAGGAGACAGTTTTCTACCTTCTTTCTGATCTTTTGCTTTTATATATTTTCTGACTTGTGTCACTTTTTTCTACAGTTCAGGAAGGACAGGAAGTTACTGCTCTGATTTGCACTGCCCTGTTGAAGAACTGAAATGTGCAGTCACCTAGACTTACGGAATATCTCAAGTTGGACGGGAATCACAAAGATCATAATGTCATGTGTGGGAGTGACTTAGCTCAGAGTTTATTCTGTTCCTAGTGTCATGTGTGAACACTTTACGTGTCCCCTCCTCCCAGGTAAGAGCAAAATGCTGAATCTATCGTAAGCAGAGCAAAGTCCTCCTGCAGAGTTAGGATGCACCAAGCAAAGGGGAAAGCAGCACACGCTGTCAACATGCTCCTGGGGCTAAGTACAGTGCCAGCAAAAAGTCTGTCAAAAGAGCATTTATTTGTGTACCATTCACCCAGCTAGACTCAGTGGCCTGTGCCTGGGCTGTCTATTGCTGCAATACAGAATTATATATCTTTCCATGGTAATGTGACAGGAGATAATATGTATGCTTTTTAAAATGACAAAACAATGATTTGGAAACTACCTAAGAGGCAGACCTTCAGTGATCACAGCTTCCAGAAATTCTGCTAATGCAAGATGCACACTGCAGATGCAGACTGCTATGAAATAGTCCTGAGTGGAGGCATCCTAATGAGAGATATTCCAACAACTGGATCAGATATCCATTTAGATGCAAAGTTTTGCTCTATGTGGATGAATTGCAGTTTTTAAGATGCTGGCTGCTCTAGATGGAGATGCCACTTATCTCTGTGCCAGTGTTAGGCACACAGTAATCCTTGCTGAGTGTTCTCACTTGCATTGTGCTACTGAAGTGCAGTCCATAAAATAAATTGCAAAGAGGATGGTTGCAGTATTAGTCATAAGAGCAATTTTCAGTGTTCACTAACAGCTGCTTTCTAGCACAGAGAGGAACATTTCCTATTTATAAAGATTCACAGGCTTTCTGCAAGAGCTAGTAAGAAATATAAATCATCCTTTAAACAGCTAACAGTAAGGAAAGAGTCCACACAGATTTGGAAACACTATAGTCTATTTGGGAACTACATATAACCTCAAAAATTGACTGCCTTTAACTTTCTAAATTAACCATAATTAATTAGGAAGCATTTAATTACTGTTAAAACCCACATATGCACTTCAGGTGAGCTTCCAGGTAATGCAGCAGAGCTCCTGTCAGAGAATATTTATAAAGTACAATGCTAATCAATGCAGAGGGGATGCAATTTTGGCAGGAGTGTCAGAGAAGGACATTGTCCAGCTTCACTGTCTGACCATACCCAGACACAGGGATATTTCAGTCAGAAGGCCAGAAAAAGTGCTCTAAAGATGGTCACAAGAAGATGGCCTTTTATTTTGTGTCAGAAAATAGAAGGCAAGAGTTATTATGTAGTGCAACTCTGAATTGTTCTATAGTCTTCAATAATCCCAATTCCCATTCACTTCTTTTTTTTCTCATAGGTCAGTTTGGATTATTGGTCTCCGACAGACCCCAGTTGTTTGCATAGTTTGTAGTGCCATAAGCTCCAAGAGTAATCTTAGGCTATAACCTGATACAGTTACAATACAGTGGAAAAATTACCAAACCTGCCTTAAGTCACAAAAACTGTGATTCTGTGCTTTACAGGAAAAAATCATCCCCAGAGTGAATCCATTGATACAGGTATTTTCCCAGCTCTTCAGTTAAGTTCTTCAAGAACAAGGAGGAACTTCAAGAGTAACCCAAAATGTAAATATTAGAGCCATAAATTCAAGAGACTTCCGTATGTGTTGTATTACTAGATTCATAATAGTCTTCAAAACCTCAGTTCCAGATCCTTTTTCTTGAGAAAATCTTGTAAGGGTGATTTTTAACAACTGTATGTCATTGAAATACCATAACTGAAGTTAACCATCTGAGTAATGTCTACTGAGTACATTGGGAAATACCCAGCCAATGAATGTCATTTAGAAGCATGCAAATTGAAATTTTTACAGTTATGGCATAAAAGAACAAATGTAGAAGAAAGATTTCCTGAAATTTCTCCATTTTTATCTGCAACTACATGGTTCAAAGCCCACTTTTCTGGTGATGATCACTTCTCCAATTACTGACACATGCTGGCCAGACACTCTCTCTGCTCCCCACCCCCAGAGTTGCCTTCAGACTTCAATGTAAAGCTCTGACATATCAGCTCCAAATTTGCAGATTACTACTGGCCTGCTGAAAAGGGTTTCCATCAGAGCTGCTATTAGACTCACCAATAGTGTTGCCAAATTATTGCCAACTTCACAGTATAGTTGAACACTCATGTAACAGGTTCACCTGAGCCTTTATAATAACAAAATCCAGAGTTCCAATAATCTTTACATTAGGAAGAAAATCTTTGCCCTCCATAACTCCACCTATAATACACCCAGATAACTCCTTTTCCAGAGAACAATTTTGTCCATAAAGAGCTGTTCCACAGACTGCAAGTCTGCCAGTCACCCATATATGTAGATCAACCAATAAATCTTGCTGTTAAACCCTGTGACTCAATTATCTTGCACCATTCTTATAACTCCAGGAACAAATGGGAGCCAATGTCTTCAGCTATTAGGAAAGTGAAATTGTTCACACCACCGTATTCCCTCTGGCAGGGCTAAGGTTTACTGCTGTTATCCTTGGGCAGGATACAGCAAAGGAAATTCACTCCAGAGAAACAAATAATAAGAACAGTGCTTGGAGGCTTCTCACACCTAAAGACACTTTGCTGGTTCACACGGGGAAAGTCTAAGGTTCTGCAATTATATTCAGTGGTTTATGCACTCTACATTTTCACCTATTAAGCAGTGTTACATCCTATGAAACATCCTGTCTTTTTGATGCTGTCATCTCCTTCAGAATTTTTATTACCCTTTAGATTCTAGGAAATACATCTACATTTTCATTTTTAAATCAAAACCAGATTATTCGTCTCCCACAGATTTCAGTTGTTTGCCTACTTTATGGTACCATATATACCATTCCTTGCCATAATAGTTTCAGAAGGATTTTCGAACAGCACCTGATAAGCTCCAGAAAAAGCTATAGTTATGTTTTTTCCCCAGACTTTTAACTCACATATACTTGTCTAACTTCCTCTATCAAAACATTGCTGATCTTTATATTACTGGAATACCTAGATCAAACACAAAATTTTGGCCTGACATTCACACTGGAAAGCACCATTCTGAAACTGAGAAGCTTGCAGAAGAGTTAGAGGATGCAACAGGCAACAGCAACGCAAATCAGAGGACAGAGTGAACTACATGGGATCATGTGTTACCTAAGTAACTTATGCAATCAGCAATAGATTAGTTTTTTCCCTATGATGTATCAAGATTTATATCCAGTGGATGACAAGTCCACTTGTCATCCCTTAAGTATCTCTGATTTAAAATAAAAAATCATTTGGCTTGGGAAAAGGTCAGTAAGAAATGAAAAAAAGTAATTGAGCAAACAAAAATGTCGCAAGATGAAAGCTAACCACTCTTCCACAGAAGCACATCGTGCTCTTTGCACCAACCCTGTGACAGCACAGAGAACTGCTTATCACTCCCTGCAACCTGAGAGGAGCCCCGCAAGGCAGAGCAGGAACAGCTGTGTTAGCTGCTCTTGGACAATCTCGAACTGGACTTCATAGAAAAGTTTACTAAACACTGTAGCAAGATCTCTCTGAGCACAGAGCCATCACCACCACCATTTTTTTTAAAGAATAACAATCTCTGCAGTGATAGGCAACTGCTCAAGCTTCTGGCCAAGAAAACTGGGGAAGAACTGAGAGGGACTTACCCCAAACTCCAGTAAAAGTCCATGTAATTGGCAATCACTTATGTGCATTGCCTTAAGATGACTGGAACCAACAATCATAAGGGCTGTCTGGATGAAAAGAGAGAGAGTAATTTACTTCTTCAATTTTAAACTCCATGTTAAGTCTGGGCACTGAACCTCCCTTAGAAAGGTTTCAATGTCTGACAAGTATATGGAAACACTACTGTCAAAGTGGATCCATTGAGAAAATTCTTTTGTGAATCATTTCAATTAAATGGGAAAAAGCAATTTAAGACTAACATTCTTTATCATATTGATCTATATTAAATCTATACCATTTGCTATAGATCTCTGAAGCCATACTGGAGGTGATCTTGTAATCACATAAAAAGTACCACTAACAGATTAGAGAAGTAGAGGGTAGACAGTGTCCCATTAAAACAGTGTTTTCAGGTTTGTAAGGTTGTGAGTAGGCTGGGTAAATCACTGAGGTGAATGCACTGCATAAAAACAAGTTGTTATTATTATGTGAGGGTGTAGCAGTCACAGTATAAAAGATGGTTGAGTAAGCAGATTGAATAGCAAAGAGCAGGAAGCTAACAACAGCGCTAAGGAGATTACAGAAACAACAACTGATACTCTACTGAAAGAGGTGAGTGAATTAAAACAACCAAAAAAAACCCTAAAAAAAAATCCTAAAAAACCCAGTTGCTTGCTTTGTCCACTGCTTGGGCAAAAGTGCTTGTCTGATGTTAGCAACTCCCTGTTGCCACAGAGTTAAGACTTCAATGATATTGTTGATCTGTTCTGCTCTCTCGTGTGTCACAATGCGTGTTGTGATCTTTTGCAGTAAGCTCATTAAAAGATGCTAGGAGAGTTTTATGGTTTTGTGCATGAGGAGTATCCTCTCTAGAATGTCTAGTTCCTTTTACCAGTCTTGACTGAAGCTACTGTATGATCACTTGCTTTGTGCATTTGCACTTTTGGGGCGGAGATGGGAAGAAGAAAGGGGATGGAGATGGGAAAAGAAAAAATTCTAAATTCTTGACTTTTATGACAACTATTTGATACATGGGAATCTGTGAGATAATGGACCAATGTATACCGGTATGTATTTTTGAAGAGCATGTGGAATTTCTGCAAGACTGGAAGAAAGCAAATAGCACTTCAACCCACAAGAAAAAAAGGAGGATCCCAGCAACAGCATGGATGCTATTTTTTTTAAATAATGAAGTAGTACTACAGAATATAAACTACACCAGTGACTATACAGAATTAAGTGAAGCCATCAACTCTACTGCCTGGATACACCTCCTCAGACAATCACAGGTTTTAGGGGTTTTTTTCCTTTTTTTTTTTTTTAACAAACACAGATTGCAAAATTTGGAGATAATGAGAATGCAAATGAGATGAAATCTATCCAGGTGTTACAAAAGTGTTTCCTAATGTGTCATCTTGCAAAATCTTAATAAAAAAGAATTTAAAAGCACCAGTGTGCACCACTTTTGAATTAAAAAGAAGAGAAGTAAAGGACAGAAAAGAAAGCACTTGTCAGAATCTTCAGTACTTGTCAGGATCTCCAGAGCCTTGGGTTTGAAGTCAAAATCCTTCTATAGTAGTTCCTGCTCTATGCAAATATGGGACCCTTTCTTTACTGTCTACAAGAGGGGTTCAGGATGTCTTACTCTAATATGGAATAATTAGTGATATTACTTACACCAAAGGCTTTACAACAATATGTGGGTGTACAAAATGAAGTATGGCATGTGACAGCACCTCAGGAGGAAGTCTTGCAATGACCTGCACTCCACACCATGGGCTGAAACATGAGTAAGCTCAGGATGTCAGCACCCAGAAGGGGACAACAAAGGTGTTACAACAGAACAAGTCTTTTTTGTGGAGTGTATGCACAGCATATGGAGCAGATACTGCTTACTATATTCAAGCAGTTTTTAGCCTTCACAAAGTGACTGAACAGATTGACACTCTTCACGTGTTCCTCTGTTATTCAGAATTAACTGCCTAATACTCATATAATTAATGATCCATTTCTCATTGATGATGCTGATTCGACATTTACAGTATTCACAGCATTTATTGTATGCTCCTGCTAACAGAGAGACAGATCTAGATCAGCTTAAAAGCCATAATTGCCAAAAGGAAGATTTTGAGTTGAATGTTTAAACAGAGATGTGGTAGTGCAGGAATATTTTCTAGCATTTGCCTTCCTATTGCCTACCTCTAATAGGAAGCTTCTTTGAATCGCTACAGAGTGAGTCAATATGCTGTGACTGCAGTCATAGCAAACCCATTTAAAACTTCGGGCAGACTGCCAGAGAAGCTCAAAGCACAGTTTTGGGGCAAAGCATACCATGGTGGGTGTTGTGTTTGAAAGGTTGAGAAAGGAGCAGGCTGTGTGCCAAAGAAGAGGCAACGCTCACGAGCTCTAAGCAGCCTCAAACACAGTAACATCCCATGGTACAGAGATGAATCTCAGCACTGCTGCCTCAGGCTTAAAAAGTACTCAAGGCAACATAAGCCAGTGCCTGAACTGCCACCCCAGGATGTACAAGACTGGGGCTGAAGACACAGTCTGCTTCTGACTAGTTAAAGTATTTCTCAAGGTTGGTATCAACTGCAGCAAATTGTATTGCAAAACACCCAAGCCCAACTGGAAATTAAGCCAAGACATTAGCTTCATTTTTCTTCAGCATTTAAAGCAAAAAATTAATTCAATTCTGTTCAGCTAAAATTATTCTCTTGCTTTTCAAGGTTTGAAAGATCCTCAAAGCAAAATAGGGTTCAGCTTTCTGAAACTGCTAAAGACAAAATAAAACTCCTTCCTAAATGCTTCTAAGGTCTTCTAGAAAGTACTTTGTATGAAAGATCCGGAACAGAAATCAGCTACTTGTAAGAGAAAATGTTAGAGCTGGCTGAAAAAAAAAGCTGACGCAAGAGTTCAGTAAAGCTGAAGAGCACTACTTGTCTGGGTTTGCTGTGAAGTGCTTACCCTTCTCTCATTTGTTATAATTAACAGACAAACAAGCCTCCTTCCCTCCCACTTCCTAACAGAAAGTACCAACTTCGTAGCAGAAGGAATATGCTTCAAGGTGTGGCACAGGCACAAAGCCACCCATATCAAAGGCAGGTCTCACCACAAGCAGAGGTCACAGGAACACAGTGTTAGCACTGTGTTGACTTACACAAAAACTGACACAGAGGCAGTAATTTTCAATCATCTCCTACCCACCCCCAATTTCCCAGCTTGTTGCCACGAAGTTTCATGTTGTTTTAGCAGCTACTGGCAGGAGCACGGGCGTGTCACAAGAATTTCAGAATTTTTTACTGAGGGAGAAATTGAGATGTGTGCACTGCAGTAACCTGTGAGCTCAGAGGCAGAAGAAACACATCGGAGGGTACAGAGCCCCTGATAAAATCCTCCTGGCTCTTCAGAGCAATAGTCTTCTCGCAAAGCACTCCTCCAGAAAAGCCTGGAAATGGAACACAGTGTTTTTGCATCTAGTGGAAAGTAGCAGTCGAACTGGGTTTTACCAAGGAAGACAGACGCAAGTCTGAGGCAAAAATTAGACAAAGCCTTCTCCCATGCCAGCACTTCCCACTGAAATTGGGAACACATTTGTCCAAGCACTATTCTCAAATTACAGAACCCCAGAATCAGAGGACTTGGAAGGTGAAGCAAACAAGCCACAGAAACAGATACTCCACCTCAGCTTTTGAGCAATCTAGTCTGAAAGGGATGAAACCTTCTCCCATTGAACCTGACGGGTGAAGGCGTCAGAAGACTTCTGGGCATTGGAAACACAGTCAGCATAAACAAAAGCTGGGCTAAAGTTACCTGAGGACAACTGGTCGGAAATACCTGTTGACAGCAATCTGGAGAGCTGAGCCCAGCTTCTGGCTGCCATGTGGGTAGGAAGCATTCCGAGGTGCTGGAAATGCCACAACAAGATGGAAGGTGTCTGGCACATTTACCAAAGCATTGGCAAGGTTCACCAGAGCAAGAGCTATTGCAGCACTGACAGGCAGGAGTGGCACTGAAGGGCACCATGAGATCTGCTGTCACCAAGTGGCAGCACACCCATACCTCAGACTCTACACTTTCCTCTTATTCCTCTTTGTATTCTGCTGGCTCTGACTTCTTTAGGTGTCACCAGATATTAATTAAATAATCCTAACTAATCTGAGCATTTTGGTTTAACTGTTTCAATGGCATCCTGAGTTTGGACTCAACATATATTATAACCCAGGGCAGGTCAGATTTTACAGGTTGTTTCTCACACTTTAGCTGGAAAGAAAAGAGATGGGCCTATGGGATGCAGTGTAACAGTAACTGAGAATGAGGCAAGTACCACCAGCAGTGAAGTGCAAGGTTGCCTCAGTGGTAAATGAGGAACTGCTGTTCATCTCTCTCCATCTAACCCAGAAGTTGCATCCTGTCTAATACAGCACAGGTAGAAATTCTCTTCCTGGACAGAAAAGCTCGTACTTCTGCTACCATTCTAACCCAAGAAAAATCCCTGTCCTTGTTATACAGTTTTTGCAGATCCTCTCTGTCCAAAACAACTTTAATCTGGAAAACATGCAAGCTTAAAACACATGAGAAGTCACACAGAACACAATGGAAATTCAAGTAAAATGTCTGTACTTAAGTGCTTACCATGACTGTTTAGGGATTTGTCATGACTTCCCACAGGCTGAAGTACCTTTTGACAATCATATCTGCTGTAGCTCAACTAAAAAGCATCAAATTCATCCCTTTTGCAAGTCTATTGCAGTGACTGAAGTGGAAATGCCATAGATGGGCATTAGAGCATTTACACACCCATACATCACACACTGATTAATCAGGTAGACAAGGTCATTTACTCACCTTGCTCCAAACCCTTACTAAACATGACCCAGGGGTTACAACGTAGCCACAGGAAGTACTGATTGCCTGAATTTGAATATGACTACCGTTTTTCCTCAGTGTATTTCCCTGAACTGCAATATACAACTATGTATTTTTAGTCAAACAAATGGCTTTTTCAAGGTCAGTAGCTTCACTAGGCACAAAATTTAATTTGAAAATTCTTTGGCTGTTCAACCCTCAAAACCCACATGTGCTATTGAAACTACCTCAAACACAGTCTCTATACTTCTGAACCTATTTTTAGGCACCAAATACAAGTGCCTGCATCATTATATAAGCAACTTCAACAAGAGAGGCTTAATTAAAATCTAAATTCTCAGTTCAAAGCAATGCCACTTTTTGTGATCTTGCATGACATTGATCTCAAAAACCTCCTAAAATTTAGCTCCAGTGGGCTGTTTACAGAGATTTCCAAAGAAATACATATAATACTTTGGAAATTAAACACCATGTCAGTACTTATCTCTCAGCATAATTCATTGGTCTTTTAAATTTATGTATCTAATGAAATCCATAGAATTAAATCACAAAAGCATCGGACACCTACTCTCACAACAAACCACATCTTGAACTTCCGGTATTTAACCTGGTCTTTAACTGGGACAAAGCTGGTTCAGTCAAGGCTTGAGCTGAAGCAGAGATCGAAAGAAAAGATTTCAGAAATTACAGGCATTCTGCATTGTTCCTATAATGATGTATAAGTAGAAGATCTGCTGTATTTTAAAGGCTGAACCTCTGTATTGGTTTATAATTAGTGGTAATCAACATCACTGACATTGTCTCAGCCTGAAAGGAAAAAAAGGGTCCCTATATTAGAGAGTTTCTAAATTAGAGATGGACTCCAAATGTCCTCAGAATATCAGAACAAGAGCTAAACTCCAAGGCTTATCCTTTGTGTTGAGCACAGGTGGAGAAATGAGGTCCAAGACAACACACAAAGGACTGTAACAGACATCTTAGCAAGCCATTGTATTTACCACTGCAACATCAAAAGCTTCTTATCTTAAAAATGAAAATTGGAATTCAGTTGTTTCAATAAGTATTTAACCACCTAATGAAGTTACAGCACTGTGATAATACTTAGAAGCAATACAAGTGGTCTTTAAACTTTCCTCATCTAAATATTACACGTCAGATATTGCTCACTTTGAATATCAGCTTTTTCCTCTTTTATTAGTGTGAAGATCCAAAGTCTAAAGTCAGTAGGAAAGATCTGCTCCATCTTTTTACTTCCAGTTTGAATGGTCACTAGCCAAAGTCTCCGTTCACAAACTTCCATGTCTGCTTATGTTGCCCACATTTCATCCTGGCAGTAGGGAAGGCCAAGTACAGCAAAATGTTCAAATAAATGGGTAAGTGAAATAAGAGAGCTGAACTATGAAAACTACTGAGCAAATGAATTGGTAGCTTCAGTTCTTGAATCATTTATGCATGCTATCAGACTGAACAGAAGTGGTCAATGCCAAATATTACTTTTGTGTCAGAGCTCAGAAGAAGGTCCTCTTTTGAGGACAAATTCTGACCCCAAATAGAGCAATGTAAATACACACTATAACATATCAAATAGTTTCCAGTCAAACCAGTAGAATTATCTTCATTGGTTATGCTTGGAGTCAGCAAGTCAAGATAGAAATCGGAGGCTTTTTTTTTCCTGCAAGGCAGAGAGTGCCAGTTCATAGTTTTATGTATTTAACACCTACAGTTATCTTAAAATTCTGTTTTGTCTCCTTTTAAAACCATAGACACTTATGGGGACACACCACTCAGCTTTGCATGAGGAGAGGAGAATGCAAGATTGTCAGTGGTAACACGGAAGCAGCAAATTCACTCAGGTCCTTCAGTTTTATGCAGCAGCCACATCTAGCAACAAAAGTGGTGTGCAGCTGCTCTTGGGCACCACAGAGCAAATGCAAATACATGTGCAGCCTCCTTAATGGTTAAAACAGTTCAATGATATGTCTATCATTTTTATACATATGCTTTAACACAGTAAAAATGACTTATAATGTCCTGGCACTAAAATTTTACTACTGTCAGGACAACTATTTAGGCTGCAAGGTTAGAGTTTATTTCATGTTTATCATTCAACAGCCTATTGCATTTCAGCAGATTTCACAAGACCAATAAAAAAAAAGCTTCTTGTAAGGTACCTAGAAGTGATTAAACTCCAACTGTGTGTGGTAATGACCTTTAGCTCCACTCTTTCACTGCTCAGACTAGTTGCACAACCTCAGCAAGAATCATTTTTAAGCAGCATTCAGAGATACCCCACAGTTGTATGTTCACTGGCAGGTATCTAAACTATTCTGAATCCAGCTGTCAGTAATGAAGCTGGAAGAAGGCTGGAAGAAACACTCCTTTCAATTTCTTTTGCTCCCTTTTGGTCCCTTTCTTCGTAATTCAAGAGTCAAGTGAATTGCACAAGGGACAAATGATTACATTTGAAAGATGTGTTAATCTGACTGTGATACTTTAGATCAGCACAGAAGATGGATCTAAACAGAGAAGGGAAACTACTGAGCTTTCTACCACCTGTGGAAACTAGCCAAGGAAAAATTGTATTCTCACCAGCTTGAAAACACCATGCATGCAGACACTTCCATCAAAAAGTTATAGTTTTGATAAATAGTTGGCCTTAACCTGCTCAGAGACTTCAAAAATTACTAGCCTAGTACAATTCATGGAGTCCTGCTAACCTACAGAGATTTCATCATGGCATTTATAATCTTGAGAGGAAAAATTACCATTTTCATTAACTGAAAATTTTTTCCCTAGTCTTATGAAAAAAAATGCCTATGTGTAGGTCTGCCTTGGTGTGGGTCTGCCTTGAGCTCCTCTTTTTCAGAATTGGGACATAGGTGATGCTTCCACAGCTGATTTAGGCTATTTTATGTCAGTGGTTGTGTGCTTTGGTCACGGAGATCTCAGACTACAGCATCATGCATTCAGAAATAAGAGGGAACACAGATGATGTACACAGACAAGCCTGCACTACAGAACATAAGCTCGTGTGTCTTCCAGGACTTGTGAACGTGTTTTCTGACACCTGCTTTCAAAATAAGCTGAAAAAAGGTTACCCACCGTTAGCAGTTCAGCAGGACTCCTTACCAAGAGCCCCCTCAGCCAGACTCAGGGATGACACACCCCCTGCTCCAAGTGTCTTAGGTCTCTCAGAACAGTTTTTAACAGTGAACTAATCCATGGTCGTCATTCACCAGGAAGAAACTATATCGGTGAAAGGTGTCAAAGCACCACAACTTGGATTAATTCTCTGTTCAAAGGAGGTAAAACGCCATGTACTTTATGTACCAGGGAGAGAGGGTGGAGAAGGAAAAGCAAGTACAGCTTTACACATACAGCTAGCTCAGGCAATTGGCTTTGTTCCCTTCTCCAGTGACTCTGCCATGCTTCCCCACCTTCCTCCCCCACCCCCACGGTGCATACAACACATGTAGGAGCCAAAACCACAGACGGTGTCAGTCACTCCAGCTCTCTTGAGACGATGATGAAATAGCCATTTAGGCTGGACAGGGACCTGTTCAACTACTAATTATTGGTATCTGTTGCACAGCTCGTAACAGCAGTGAATCAACTGCCTTGTTTCCCACATGCAAGATGCACCAGAGACAGAAGCCAAGAAACTTGCACACTGGTATTATCTCTTTGCACCAAGTTTGGAACCCTCCCATTCATTTTCTTTCATCTTCCTTAAACTGACATTTTCTAAAAATTTAGAGGTTGCAACCAGAAAGTCTAGGATGATGATTTGTGTTGGACAGGTTCTTCCACTTTTATTCATGTCCACTAATGCAGGCAGGTTCCCCCATGCTAATTAAGAATAGTTAAGGTCTTAAGTGAAATGTGTTTGTATTGGTTTACTCCTCAGATATCATACAGGAGTCAAATTCCAGCACCAGACAAACCAGACCTGGATCAACAAAAGCTTTATTATCTTGACCAGCCACAGAATCACAGAATGTGCTGAGTTAGAAGGGACTTGTGGGTATCATCAAGTCCAACTCCCTATCCTGCAGAGGACCACCCCCAAGAGTCACACCATGTGCCTGAGAGCATTATCCAAAAGTTTCTTGAACTCTGTCAGGCTTTGTGCTCCCTGGGGAGCCTGTTCCAGTGCCCAAACACCCTCTGTATGAGAAACCTTTTTCAAATGTCCAACCTAAACCTCCCCTGACACAACTTCAGGTCATTCACTCAGGTCCTGTCACTGGTCACCACAGAGATCAGTGCCTGCCCCTTCTCTTCCCCTCATGAGGAAGTTGTAACTGCAGTGAGGTCTCCCCTCAGTCTCCTCTTCTCCAGGCTGAACAGACCAGGTGACCTCAGCCACTCCTCACATGACTTCCCCTCAAGGCTCTTCACCATCTTCATGGCCATCCTGTGAACACTCTCTAATGAGCGAATGCTGAAAGGACTTTGCTATTTAGCCTTATCTCTTGGATCATGAGGAGAAAATGTCTTCCAAAGATCGTACCCACAGCCTTTGTAAGCAAAGCCAGGAAGCTCCACCTGCCAGTCCAGCCTGCGTAGACTCAACTGTGAGGTGAGGTTTCTCAAGCCACATTAAGAACAGGAGTTCTCTTCTTCCCATTAGAGAGACAGAGGAAGGCAAAAAAACCCCAAAACCCCGCAGTCATTTAAATCAACACAAGAAATCTCTCACAAAGCAGGCTTGGCCTACTTGGCAGTCCAGCAAGTGCACTACCCCTTGCACAGCTCCAAAAGGAAAGATGCATCCCATTAAGGTAATCAGCTCCCTTTACACCCCGACTGCACTGAGAGCCCTGACCCCAAAGCAGTGGGCTCCTTCACAGACCACTGGCACTGCAAGTGCAACCCCTGCCTCAGCGGTTGGACTCGTTAAGGACAAGACTCTACACAAAGCATCTGGTGAAAAATATTGGAATATGTTTGCTTGCTCAAAGTACAATCTAAGAGGCACCTTTTTTCAGTGGAATGAGAGTTATTCAGTGCCCCATGCACACTTGGAGTAAATGAGAGTCCTGTGAAAAGCCCAAGTGTGCAGCTTTTGCAGGGCTGGGGTTAGTTTTCACAATGCGCTGCTCTCTTCTAACGCTGTTGTGCAAGACTTGTATGTTTAACATTTCTAACCAGCCAAAATTGCTCTTTATATTTGATCAGGAATAATTTTTTTTACCTTTGAACCTGCCTTGCAACAGGTTCAAAGGTTACCTGCGTGCAGTGTCGCCTGTTTATTAAAGCCACACTCTGATGATTCGGGGCTTAGTCCTGCCACGGGAGCTGGGAAAGCACCAGGGGAGCTGGGGAAGAACCAACCCTTGAACACCCACCTGGAGTTGTAAAGCAGTGAAGGAAGCAGGCTGCACCAGCCCTGCACCCTCCTCCAGCACTGAAGGAAGGTAAGCAAATCCCCCCTGATCAGAGCCTGTATTTCCCAAGCACTAGGCTTCCCGCTCCTGCAGAGAAGCACTGCAAGTGGGATAATAGCCTTAATTTGCTGCAATACCTGGATTCAATGCACGCTTCTTATTACCCTTTGTCCTGTTAAAGGCAACAGCTGTGCAACTGGCTTGCATGTTATTAAAGAAGCAAGTCTGGGCTCAGGGGTGGCGCACAGAGAAATCACAGCTTGAGTGAGAACACTCCCTGTTGCTATAGACTGGCTGGGACTGGAAGCCTGCCTACAGTCCAGGCTGAAGCCATTTTCTTATCAGTTTGTTAGTTATGCCTATTTAAAGATACAGTGCACAGAGTAACAGTGCCAGGCTCACATTCAGACTGCTGCTTAAAAGAGTGTTCCAAAAATATGAGAATATTTGTTTCCACAGCATCACACGTAGTAAAAGCTTGTAATATGCTAGATCATTTATATACACAAGCTTATTGGCAACATTTACCACTATAGGACCTACTTTAGTCCCTAACTAAGAACACAGAAGCTGGCTATAATGCCTTTTCTAATGGTTTAAAAGAACAGATCTTAGAGTATGGCACACCAGACTTGCTCTTGCCTTGGTACAACTGCTTGTTGCAGCTCTAGAGATGGATCCTTTTCCAAGCTTTTGCTTGGGTACAGAGCTGCGTCTGTAACAAAGGAGAGGAGAGTGGAGACAAAGATTAACCTGAAATCAAGCTGCAAGCAAGAGAACTGGCAAAAAGCATGCTGCTCTTCCAAGGCCTAAGCCCATCATCCCATACATACCTCCTTTCCCAAGGAACCCACTTGTGCTCTAAGATCATTTATGTCCCAGTGGAGTTACTCTGCTTTACAAAGCCAGACATTGCCCTTGAAAATCAGGGTAGAGCAATAAAGATTGATTATTTTTATAGCATTAAGAAAACAAACTGGAATTCAAAAATCATTCAAATAAAGTGAGCTCACACTTCCCACAGACTCACAGAATTTAAATCCAAGTTTTGAAGGGACAACAGAGAAAACTGTACATGCAGCCAATGCTTCCCCTTCATTTATTTACATCCTCTGCTATTTGCTATATGTAGAAAGGTTGTTTTGGCATCTTTGGATAGCAAAGGCTTGTATTGTGTAATTACCTTAAGGTTTGTTATAAAAGCTCCTCTTTTTCACCCTCTATGCAAACCTTTTTTGACAGCAAAAATAGAAAGGAAATAACTTGAACTCTCTATACACACAAGCTACCTACTGCTCATCATAATTTGCTAATGGATATGAGGGATGCAGGTGTACATTTTATAAATATATGTACAAAGAGGAGCAAAGGCTGAGATTCATAAATTTATGAATCTGATGTATTTTTTGACAGAAAATTACCAGCAACAAATAGATCTGTGCCTTTTAAAAATGTGGAGTTTAATTTTGAAAAATTAAAAGCCTCAACATTTGCATGTCACTTGTTATGTGTATCAGGGGAAGAGTGTCAGCTGTATTCTTATTGATGAGCATTGAAGAGAACTGATCATTAAGGAGAAGCTTTCCTTTGTGCATCCCTTAATCCAATGTATGTTGGAGCTGTGAGACCCACTGAGTCCAGGCAATGCAGTGTAGCCCTGCCAGGTTGTGGAGCTCTGCATCACATGCTGGGCTCCTGGCAGGCCAGGTAGGACAGTGCTGTGGGGATGTTCTCTCACACTGCAGCAAAGCCACCGCGCCTGAGATACACAGCATTGCTACCCAGCAGCTGGCCAGTGACAGGGCAAAGTCACTGCTTTTTCTCTTCCTCCTGGAATAATAACAGCCTGAGGCCACATATCTGAAGGGGGAAAATCCTCAGAGAGGCACACTGAGAAGGTGATAATGGAGCTGGTGGGCTGGGAGCGTGGCCTTGTCTCCTTTCTCTTAGCACAAGTGCACCCTGTCTGGCACTATAAAAGCTGAGGCTCATAGCTTCACTTAAACACCACAGGAACGGATGTGGGTAGGCAGAGGCAGACGAGTTTCATGAAGAAAAAGGTATTTCTTTGTCATCCTCACGTAAAGCTTACAGAAAGATCAGTGAATCAAGCCTCGGTGTCCCTAAAAGATACCTACATTACTAAATAATGTCACAAGTACATGTAAGTTAGCTTTACCTAAATAGTATAAAGTTTACAGTAGCAATAAAAACATAACTGCCATTAGTTGGGGCTACATGTTTTAGCAAGCCAAGGTCCAAGGCAGGTTGTATTTTGGATGCAATTACATGTTATGTTAATTCCGTCTCAACTTTATAGTTAGTCTAGCTAAGCAGATTATTCTGAAATCATGCAGCATAGAAAAACTTTCAGATAGGGAAACTCCCAAGTGGGGAAAACAATTCTAAAATCTGAGGGTAAGGCACTAAAGAAGATAGGTGAAGTTACTGCCTTCCCACACCTCCAAACCTACTGCAAAATTCCAGCTATATTAGACAAGCATTAATGAGAAAAAGGGAACTTGCAACAGCTATAAACTGTTAAACAAAGAAATGCAACTGTAAAATCATAAAGAAAATCCCTGTCAGCAGGAAACAAAACTGAAGCTTGAAACATGATTCACTGTTACCTTGTGCAAATAATTGCACCTATGTAAGTCTGTAACAGAGCAGAAAGAACTCAGAAGTTTTTGGAGGGGAGAAAAAGAAAAGAACCCAACAACAGCAACAAAAAACCCAAGACCAAAACAAAATAAACCAAAGCTAGCAGCAGAAATCCAGCCCACCAGCAAGTCCAGTACAGCAGTATATGAGAAATACTATACCCAAGGCATGTTGTTGGTATTGCAGGCTAAAAAGCTCTGCTCACCTTAACCTAGATGCGTCTATAAAGACAAAAATTGCTATTATTGAGAATACTGCTTTATACACAGTGAAATTAATAGCATACAGATTAGAGAGAATAAATGGTAAATGTAATTTCAAATTGTTTTGGTTTACTTTCCACTTAGATCTACTTCAGACTGTTTTCATTAACAAACAAAAAACCTCAACGACTTCCTCTTGTGTGGGTGTTGGGGTTTTTTTGCTTTTTTTTTTTTTAATCATTCCACTTCCCCTATGCAAGTTCCTCCCCTTTAAAGCTCCCCTCCCAGCATGCTTTTCTGTTTGCTGATTTATTTAAACTGGGGAGAGGGAACTGGCTGTAGTTTTTAACATGAGTGTTACCTAAGTGGTGTTGGTTTGGTGCGGTGCTGCTGAGGGTCCCTTTTACTTAAGAAGAGGTTGACTTCCAATCCTCTATTGAAAATGGTAGGTGCCTTTACTCACTGCTTCTCATCTATGTGCTCTGCTATATTTTCTGTGTAAGTAATGAAGTTCTACTTTATTTGTTTTATTGCTCATGAGTTTACTTGTTGTTACTCATATGGGCTTTACTAAATCCAATGTGCAAGTGCAGTGATTAGAGGCAGGGTTCAAGATAATGAGTTTTTCATGAACCTGCTAGGAAATCTCTGGTAGTGTGCTATCAGTTAAATGTGAACCTTGGGCTGAGTTAGGCTCAGATATGTGTTTGTTCTTTGTTCTTCATAATATAAGTGCTGTAATAATATGAAGTAATGGGCATTAATATCTAGAAACTTTTAGTGCTACCTTTTCTCTGTGTGGCTATCTACGGTGCCTAATGATAATATTCTAGTTTCCTTAGGAGTTCTATGTGAATTTTCAAATCAAGCTTTAGTCCTTGCTCTTTAAACCATGCCCTATCACTAGAGAAAACTTCCTATTAATATAATATTGATTCATGCACATTTTGCAAGAAATGTACCTATATTATCTAATAGGATAAGCAGTAAAAGAACTTGCTACACTGACTATATTTTAAATTCTTAAAAACTTCATAGGGCTGTTTGAACATGTTGCTGAGTAGGTGGTTATCTTTCTGAGTAACTAGCTTTCAAGGAGAAAACCTGATATAAAAACTATGTGAAAGCTTAGATTTTCAATTTATCTGAGAAAATAACTTTTAGCACAAAGTAGTGTCATGGTGTTGTTGCACTCCTGATGGATGGACAGAACTACCCAATATAGTAAAATTCCTTATTAAAAACATGGCCTTTCTATTTAAATATACTGAAAGCTTGAATTCAATAGATGTCATGAGCAAGGCTGAGAAACCACAGCACTCTACTTCCTGAAAGTAAGGTACTGAGGCCTCGTCCTTTCCCACCTTCTAGCAGACAGTTTCTCAGCTAAGATCAAAGGGTGCTTGCACTATTTGGCTCCGACTCTCTTAAGAGGTACTCTGAAAGCAAAGTCTAACTGAAGCATAGTGTGGGCTTAATGCAGGTTACTGAGCATTTTGCTGTGTAGTTTTAGTATGGTTCTGCTAAGCAGTCACTGCTGAGCTTTTGTGCTTTAACTTCTCTCTGGATGCTAAGAGTTAGATGTTCCTAAACCCTGCAGAACACAAGACTTCTTGATGCAGCTGGAGGGGATATACGGGATATAATTCTTCCAAGGAATGAGAACTGTCACAGTGGCTCACATCTGCAGGACGACACCAGGCAAGAGCTGCACTGCATAAGCAAATGGAAAGAGTGAGCTGGTGGTGGTGAAGTAACTAATTAGTGACCCCAGTGTAGGTGGCTGTGCTCCATTCTTCCTGCTTGGAAACAGTCAGTGTTACCTCGCTAATGCTGAGAAACAAGTTGTCATGATCACATCAAAAGTTGAGGCAAACTTGGTACAAAGAAGATAATTCTGGAAGACATTCTCCTAGGCAGTGCCCGACTGCTGCTTCTGAAATTATGCGAACATCAGAGGTTGCTTTGTCTGTAAAGAACTCTTGTGATGCAGTTGGTACTGATGATTTTTCTTCATATTTATGTGCTCAAAAGTACAAAGATCAGCCACTTTCCAGTGGAGAGAATCCCTGCACTTGGAGAGCATAGAAAATAACTGTTTAATTCCTTCTAGGCAGTGAAGGAATAGCTGTAAAGGGGGAGGTACAGTAGAAATGAGAATGTGTACTCCTGAACTCAAGGCTGTAAATGGTATCACTGTAATCTCTTTTGATAAAAACTAAGCCTTTGACTCTGGAGCTTAGTGCATCTTATCCCTGACCATTGATCAGGGCAGACAACGTAGGTACACTTTCAGCTGTCCAAAATCTTATTGCGCAAGAGGTTTAACAGGTGGTGTGAGACATCCTGTGCATTTTGAAACTCTGGGAGCTGAGCCCTCAGAACTCAGGGGTTTCAAGCACTCCACCTGTGACCCTTGCATGTTTAAGAAAGCAACTGGTGCTTAGACTTGCCCTGCAGTGGAAGATGGTGTCTGTCAAAAATGCTCTGGTTTTGTCTCGTTCTGCATTGAGTTTTCATTACGTTGATATAGATCAGGTATTATGTATGCACAGATCACTTGGATTTGTGGGTTAAACTCTGGTTGTAGCTGTTCCATAGAACAGAACTAGGCTACAGCTATTCTCTTAGCATGGACAGGAAAGTCTGTCAAGTACAGACTCCTGTCCTCTCTCTTGCTTTTCTGCTTTGAGGGCAGCAGGATTAAGTGGCTTTTGGAGGATACTAGAGATGATAATTTAGCAGTTACTGGATAGACAAATAGTTACAGTAGAAGGTCTAGGCATAGGAAACGACTGTCCTAATCCTGGGAATTGAGGCAAATTTGCTGACAATTTCTTGCTACAGCTTGAATAATACACCCTATGTGCTTTGACAGAAGTGACTAAAGCCCATCTATAGACACATGGTTGGAAAGTAAAAGCAAAACAGTCACTGTTCTACTAATAGTTGAAAACAGATTTTTCTGATATGAAAAGCATTTTGTTTTGTATTACCTAGATCTGTGAGTTTGTGCATCTGTGCTTTTTTTGGTACAACATTAACTTCTGTAGCTTTAAAGGATGTATATGCATAGTCCTGCATATTTAGTCTCATTCAGTGCTGTAAGTGTGCTCATGAGCACGTTTACTAAAAACATCCACCAAACCCTAGAAGCAAATGAGCATATAATACTTCCCAGGCTTTAGAGAAACGTGTCAACAGGTCCTTATTTGAATTAAAAATTCGTTCAAATATAACTGAAAATCATCCTTGACTTGCTAGAGGAACGATGGTTGGGCTATACTGGGATTAGACTGATCTTTCTTTCTCTCTCTGCAAGAGACTTGTGGAATCAATTCAGAACCTGAAGACAAAAGCTTTGCTGCATTTACTAATCATTTCTTGATTAGGTATTCTCCCTGGGATTTGTGCTCCAAGCAAAAAAATCCTGTCCTTCAGGGCTTGATGTTCAGTCATCCTAGATGTCTTGGTACAAACTGCTTTGCGTGTGAGTCAGTGAGAACATAAAAATATCCTGATGGAAGAATTTTCAGTGACTTATGTACTGCTGCATGGAGCATTTGGGGTTACTGGGTTCTCTGATCATTACCACATAAAGATCAGACAAGTGTCTTCAGTAAATTTTCTGTCAAATAAACCCATGTAACAGACAGTAGCTGTTTGTGACCACAACACTGATCTGTCTGACTAGGCAGTGCTAATGCTAAGCAGTATAAATAAGTTATAGTAGAGGACTTGGTGCTTTAGATATGATCCCCAGTTTTGTTTCCTACCTCTAGCATGATACTCTAAGGATAACCAATCATTCATGGTTTCTAGGAAATTGTCTTTAAATGAGCAGACGAGAGCATGCTTCCGTCATTAAAACTGGTGCAGCTGTACAGGCCTGTGGTCTCTCTGGTTACCTGCATATAGCTCTGTTCTCTTACTGCTGATTGAAAAATGTCATGTCCAGGGAAGAGTCATGTGAAATGCACTGAATGCAAACTCCTTTTGACATTCTGGGGATGGGAAAAGACTGGAAAAGAGCCCAAACTGATTGCTACTAATCAATATTTAGGGGAGATTTAACATGAGTATTCTGGCATCCTTCTAAAAAGATACGAGAATAGATGAGTCAATCTAGAAAAGTTCTAGAAAGCTCCCAGCATACAAATGGTGCAAATGTGATTTGCTCTGTCACTTGGATCTAGCAGTGGGCTCTGAGTTAAAGGATAAAGTTTGTATATCCAACCCTTCATGCTGGAGGATGGAGATGCCTCTACCAAGCTGCCTCAATGCTCATGCTATAAAAAAAAAAGTCTTACTCATGTTAATGAAAGAGGAAGTATCAACCGTAAACCAGATACAGTTCAATCACCTCCAAAAACCTGCTTGCTAACTGCTGCACTAATGGGCCAGATGTATATATTGTCAAGTGCAGCTGATTGTCATATTCAGTTTATTCATAGCCTTCATTCTCCCAAACCGAGCAGCTATAAACCTAAACTACTAAGTAGCATTGCCCTGAATGTAAACTTGATCAGCAGACCTGGTTTTAGGTTCTAATTTATTCTTTTCTCCAGGCTCAATTGTTAAAGGCCCAAAGGGTGTGGAGATGGGTGATATGCTGTGCTACAGAAGGAAGACGTTTGTGCTCCCATAGGTTTAATATGCCCAATTACTGGAATCATCCATCAGCAGAGAGTCCCAAGGGCAGTTCCTGCCTTTCTGGCTGTAGCACAACCTTTTTGGACTCTCAGTACATGAAGCCAAGGTCAGGAGTTTGAAGGGCACATGGTAACTAAGATTTAGAGTAGAAAAGAGGAGTAGGGAGTTGGTACTTCTCAGACATGTAGGTGATGTGCATTTGGCAGCCAGACTTGCTGAAAACTATTTCTTGTTCGCAAAACCACGTCCTATTGAACATTTACAATATTGAGGAATTTTCTTACTTCCACTAGTGACTTCATTGAAATGTAGGCATTTTTTGGTTATACTTGAGGAAATATATTTAGGAAAGTATATAGTAGATTTCTCCAGGCAGATTTTTTTTACTCAAGGATAGAAGGAATCTGTTCCTTGTCTGACTTCATCAGACTTTCTGTGGAGGTGGATGTAGATTAAGATTTATGGGGACAGGTGACTTGAGATCTCTTAAGAGGTTTAAAACATTGCATAAGTGTGCTTCACTATTGTATCAGGACTCTCCAGGGGCAAACTGCTGAAATGATTTGCAGTATTGCTTAACAAGCTACTTAAGGAACCATGGCTCATAGGTAGTTAGAGCTTCTAACTCAAGTCTACTAAACCTCCTGTTTGTTTCAGGTTCAACTCTGGCTCCACTGATCCAGCACAATGATCTGGATACTTCAAGTATTATTCTCACCGCTCCCAACACCAGCACTGATCAGTCTTATTGCATTTGGAGCTGTCATCTTCCTGTGGGTGATAAACAGGCCAAAACCTCTTTTACCTCCTGTTGACTTGAACAAGCAGTCAGTAGGAATTGAGGTAATGCTTTCTCTGCTTGTGGGCATGGTCTGTTTTGGAGCTTAAAATCTGAATACTGATCCATTCTGACTCTGAGTGTCAGTGGAAACTCTCCTGTCTGATGTACACAGACTTCCCTCTCAGGTGTACAACTCAGCAGTATGCTGGGGAGAAGGGAAGTCTTAAGATGCTAAGATGAGAAACAGCAGCTCGTGCCAACCAGGGTTAGGTGGGCTTTTTACCAGTTGGCTTTGGCTGTCTCTGACTTTTTGCTGTATTGTGAATGCACTGTATCAGCTTTGAAGCTGGTGCTAGACTTCATGAAACAAGGCAAGTGGTAGCACTCAGCCTTAGTCAAGGCCTCTGAATAACCTGTAATTGAACATTAGTGTTGGCCATCTAGAAAATTCCTCTGCTTATGACAGAGTAGATCAAAATCAGGAAGGGAAAAGACTTCCCTAACAATGCAATGTTCTTGAAATGCTTTAAAGGGGATTGCTGAGAGAATGGCTGAGGAACCGATGACATTTCACCTGTCCTGCACTGTTTCATTCAGGAACTATTCTCTGTTCCTAGGGCGGAGCCAGAAGAGGTGCACTCTTGACAGATAATAACCTGCTTTCTTATTACTTTGAAGATGCTAAAACCCTGTATGAAGTTTTCCAGAGAGGACTGCATATTTCTGGTAAGCTTTGCATCTGGTAGTTGGTACTTGTCTGTCACAAGTAAATAAAATTTTTCCAAGTTCCTGTTCCTTGTGTCTTGGCTATGGTAATAATTCAGGTGAGCAAAAGCTTTTCTAGCCTCCTGTGGGGTGGAGACACAAGTGACCATATTTCTCCCTGCCTCAATTTAGTGTTAGTCTTACTTGGCAAACTGAGTGGGAACAAACATTGAAGCTGAAGTTGGTAGAGTTCAGTCAAGAGTCAGAAGATGCAAAGCATCAGAGGAACTGTGGGGGGGAAACACCTCTGCTTTGTCTTATGATGTGAGTTTTGCTGTGAAATTACTGCCTGTTTACAACAGATACGAATTTGTGCACATCACTCCACAAGTCCTGTGCATGGAAATATGTCATAGCTTGCAAGCTGTTCCAATCTCTTATGTGTTGTGCAATGCCAAACTATCACCAGATCTTAGAAGTATTACTTGTAAGGATAAAGCTAACAGTCTTGCAGTCTTGGTTTGGGCAGAGTGCTTAACTATGGACACTGACCTGCACTCCATGCAGTTACCTGAATGTCTGATGGAAAACATTTTCCACTTCAAATGTTTCTATTGCAGTGTTATGCAACTTCAGTATTGAACTTTGAAATTGCTTTTCTGAACCCTTCCATTAGGAGATGGTGACTGTCTAGGCTACAGAAAACCCAAGCAACCTTATCAGTGGCTGACATATAAACAGGTGAGTAATTTAAATGACAGATGACTTAATTTGGGATACTGCCTTGTAACACTAAAGTGGAGGAAAAACTATCTTGCAGGTTTCAGACAGAACTCAATACCTGGGATCAGGGCTTCTGCAAAAAGGATGCCAACCATCATCAAACCAGTTTATTGGCATTTTTGCTCAGAATAGGCCAGAGGTAAGCAACAAATTGTGTATTCTTTCCTATACTCTTCTGACACCTTGGGGCAAGAGGAGGGTCTGTATTTAAATAGCTTCAGGCCACATGAGGAACAATCACAACCCTTTCCTTTCCAGTTCCCTGTATACTGACTGAGCACATACCATTCCAAGCATGTAATACAATGATCTCTCACAACTCTGATTCTCATGGACGTGCTCCTTACATAGCCCCCCACTACCGTGTGCACGGGCAGCTCAAGCTGTATGAAGTCTGTAGGCAATCCTCTCTTGAGAGCTCCTAGTTTTCCTTAGCTGTGCTGTTTTCTCTCTTCAGTGGATCATTTCAGAGTATGCCTGCTACACCTACTCAATGGTTGCTGTTCCACTCTATGACACTCTGGGACCAGAGGCCATTGTATATATTGTTAACAAAGGTAAATATTGACTTCCACTCTTTCATAATGATTTTTCTAGGAAACTTTTTTTTTGGGGAAGGTTAAGTTCAAGGGAATATTCAAAAATAAGATAAACTTACTGCTCTTATAGACAATTTCTTAATGAAGCTGCTTTGCAGGGCATGTGGTTCAATGCCTGGAAGAATCCAGTGGGCTTCCTTTGTCTCTTAGTGCCTTGACTGCAAGAGCACTGAAGGACCTGCTAGGTCCTGTGGACCATTCTGCAATCAGAGTGTTCAACTATTTGCTATTTGAGATTTTGCAATCTTGAACTCCTATGCTGCCAAAAAATCAGGCAATGCAGGCAGGCTTGCATGTAAGTTAAGACTAGATGTGTGTCTGATTTAAAGTTGTAGGATGAAAGGAGTGGAGCAGGAAAGGGTAAATATATGCCTTAATCTGTTTAACCTGTCTGGTTAGTGCATGTTCTACAGAAACAACAACTAGCAGGCCATCATGGAAGAAACTGGCAAGGAAGTTAAATAAATCTTCAGACTTTCTTCCTTCAGTCTTAGGAGAGATATGGGGGAAATAAATATCCACTATTGTCACAGTGATCTGGGATCCACCCCATAAACAGGATTTGCTAAACAAAATCGACAGTTATGGTGGTGAACCTTGCAAACAGGTCTTGCCTTGGGACTACACAGCTGTGACTTACTAAGTCTAACGGGAGACTGACAGGTTCAGGCAAATCCAATTCCTCTGCTGACTTAAAGTAAACGACTTTTGTAATTGCCTTAAACTTTTGCATCTGCAGAAACCTGCGGTATTAACTCAAGAATTTTAGCTACTTCTTTCAGTGAGGCATAATTTTCTTTAGATTTAAGGAAGATTGCTAAACCTAAACAATCAGTGAGGACAATTCTGAGCTTTCATGGCAATATCAAAAGCTTCAGTGCTTATCTTGACTGTGAGTGTAGATATTTCTCTTCAATTCCTCAGCGTTTGTGCTCACTTTATAGTGCCAGAATCTCAGGTTTGCCCAATCAGTTGACTATGGTAGGAGGAACATTCTTAGCACTGTAAGCCAGCCACTGAATCCATATGAACAAATGCACTAAACCAATGTTGTGTTCTAATGTATGTGCTGAGCTGTCACTGGCCTAATGTCTTCTAAACTGACTTGTGAGCACTTCTTTTCTGCAGCTGACATAAGCGTGGTGATCTGTGACACGCCTGCGAAGGCAGAGGTCTTGCTGAAGAACTGTGAGGAGAAAAAGACCCCATGTCTGAAGATTATTGTTCTTATGGATCTCTTTGACAAAGAGCTCAAGGACAGAGGAGATAAAGCGGGAATTGAAATTCTATCACTGCAGGATGTCGAGGTAGGTGACTAAAGGCTTCTGGAATATCTTGAACTTCTGTGGCAACAATGACACTTTAATGTAAGCATTATCCAGTTGTCTCACCTGTACCTGAGCTCTTGGTGAGCAGTCATTTTGAAATGTGATATATGTAGCCAAATGGAGCTGCAGAGTTCAAACCACTGACTAAAGTTGGGTCTATGTGTTGTGGACAGCCAGTATGCATTAAACTGAAGACTTGCTTAGTTTAATTCATAGTAGTATTATAACAGGATTTATCAGGCTTCTAAGCTGGCATTTGAGTCTAATTGGAACTGTAAGTGCAAGTTACGAGCTGCTTAGACATCCCAATACTAGGCTTAAGCTTGCATACATGTAAAGTATAAGAGATGTGGCCTATGTCAAATAAAATGAAACATCTCCACTCAGGACTTCCAAACTCCTTAAGTAGTTCTGATCACTTTTCACACCCTCACATTTGTCCTTTCCACACCTGCAGCAGACAGTTTTTCAGAGTTGTGTGTATTGAATTCAGGAAGACATCTATCTTTGAGTGAGACAGTATCAAGAGGCAAAGTAGTAAAACAGGTGTTGCATTTGAAATACAATTACCTATTCACCTATAGTTGCACAATTGTTAAGCTGTGTCTTTTCTCTAACACAGGAGCTGGGAAAAAACAACATCAGAAAACCAATTGTAAGTATCTCTATAAAACAGCTATAAACTTGTAAAACTAGTCTCTGGAAAGACTTCTTGCTACGCTGTTAGTATAGGAGGCTAGCAGAATTTTTTTTGTGAACCAGAATTCCTGATTCATCCCAGTGTAGGAATTGTATGTAATTACTGATAAGCATCATAATCCTTACACTGACTTTATGTGGCTTTTTCTCTCTAGCCTCCTAAGCCTGAAGATCTTTCTGTTGTGTGTTTTACAAGTGGAACCACAGGTAAGAATTTATAGTGATGCTTCCCCACTGAAAGAGCTTCCCTGTGCAGCTTTCCAGCACAAAAAAAGAAGAAAGCCTAAGAATATAGAAGTAAACCAGTATATTAGAGCAGTGTCAAACCACTATTGCAGTTTTACTTGGGATACTGTCACTACAAGAACACTAGGATAAAGCTTCTTAGAACTGGGGGCAAGAGAAGTCAAATTCAAGTTGTCTTACCCTATGGAAAATGCAGCCTTAATGTTCAAAAGATTGGTTGTTTAATTGTGTATTTTGATCCACAGGGTCTAAAAAACAAAAAAATCTTGTTTCAGCATTCTCTATGCTACTACCAATTGCTCTGCTGTTTCCGTAGCCATCTCCTTTATGCAATATCCTTAGCTGAATGCACTCAAGAGAAGGCATATTTGTGATCTCTTATGACAATGCATGCTGTGGCTGAGCCTAGTACTGACATAGTTCAAACTGAGCCAAACAACACATGGGAAACTGCCAGCAGAAGCAGTCAGAGCCACAGCTCACTCTGCTTGATCTCTCCAAAGGTAACCCTAAAGGAGCCATGCTGACACATCAGAATGTTGTTTCAAATGCTGCTTCCTTCCTTAGATGTACAGAGGTAAGCTACTGCTAATGGTGATCTCCAGGATATGTCCCTTAGTCGTGAAACCAGCATTCATGTGGACATTTTCTGTAAACCATTCACTCCCAGAAATGGATGCTTTCCTAAGTGCCCATATTCCAATAGTACTGCAAGAAACTTGGTTTAACCTTGAGTAAGAACTTCTATGTATAAGTTATTCTAGAATGAGTTAGTCTCAAATACCAAGAGTACTAAACCCCACTCTATTTCAAGTCTTGCCAAAACATAAAACTAATTTTGATCTAGTGTAGATGAATGGCAAATGAAAATCTTGAAGAGGTGATGGGTGAGCCTGAGTTGCTTCCGTCATTCGAAGTGTCTGTTTCAAAGTACTCAAATTGATCCAAACTTTATTCACTTTCTACTTAAAAGTAACTCAAGCAAGCACAGGGGGTGCTAAACTGCTTCTATTTTCTTCCCCTCTAGAACACAATTGAGTGTACAAGTTCAGATGTTGTCATTTCCTACCTTCCTTTGGCTCACATGTTTGAGAGAGTTGTACAGGTACGTACAGATGTATACCTCTGAGCTTTTATAAATGAAATTATAGTAAAAGATATGGTAGCAATTTCTATGTCCTCAAAATCTATTCACACTAATTTTTCTACAAGTGGCATTAGAAATCATGCTGCTTTTCATAAGCAAATAATTATGGCTAATGAAGGTAGGAATTCCTCGTGACTAAGGTTAGTCTGGTTAATTTTTAGGCAGTGGTATACAGCTGTGGAGCAAAAGTAGGCTTCTTCCAAGGAGACATCAAGCTGCTAACAGATGACATGAAAACCTTGAGGCCAACGCTATTTCCAGTTGTACCAAGACTGCTCAATAGAGTATATGACAAGGTATGTGACCACTTTTAGCCAAATTATCTTTGTGTTCAGATATCCAAGCAAGCATACAAATATAAAGTAATATTCAATGTGTCACAGCATCACCACTAGTTAATTACTCCTTAGCAGGAAGAATTCTTTAAAATCCTTTCTGAGGAGATGGAAAGAGTTCTGGGACCTGGAGTAGAAGAACAGTGTCTCCAGTCATGACTGGCCTAAGTTTGTTGCTGCTCAGAGACAAAAACTTTGTTGACTTTTTGAAATGCAAATGAACCAAGTGCAAAGCTAAAAGGATCCCTGTTCCTCAAAGCTGTGGCTGCAGTGTGTCAGCAGTAACATGAACTAGTATTGCCTCTTGGGTCATCTCCTAGACATGGTGGTAGTGAAGGCAGACCTTAGAACATCGAAGTAAGATGTGGTGCCTCTTAACAAGGCCAGAGATGAGAATTAAACCCAAGAGTCACTGATACTTCTCCTTGCAGATCCAGAGTGGTGCAAACACCCCAGTAAAACGTTGCCTGTTAAACTTTGCTGTGTTTATGAAGATGGCTGAAGTAAAACAGGGCATCATTCGAAATGACAGCATTTGGGACAAGGTGGTCTTCAAAAAAGCTCACGTAAGTTATTCCAAGTGTAAGGGAGCTGAGCAATGTACTATTGGAGGATCTGATGGCTTCTATTTCACTTGTAGGAAAGCATGGGTGGAAGAGTGCGTATAATGGTAACAGGTGCAGCCCCTATATCTCCCTCTGTCCTGACGTTTCTTAGAGCAGCATTAGGCTGTCAGGTAAGCTGAGTTTTCTTTTACAGTATGACCTGTTTGACTATGCAGCCCAGCTTGTTCCTGAGGAGACTGCTGTCAGTCTTGGGTATTTACAGGCTGCTTCATCTGAGCTAACCGTAACAGGGAAAAAAAAATTCTGCAGGGCCCACTTCAAACTACACTACCAAAAAACGATGCTGTAGGCTCTAGGAAAAGGAAAAGAACAGCAGAAATAGGAACATGCAGCACTCAAAGTCAGGCAGCTGCCTCTGAGCTTTGTGGCTTATCCTGACAGTCCATGAGCTTCCAACGCAGCATGTTTGAGAACAGAAAATGAGGTGACCCAAGCAAGGTTTGGATAGGTGAACTTTAACATCTGGTGACACCAATAAGATCAAGATATCTTCAAGGCCAAGGCTGTCTTGGCTTCCTTCCTAAGAAGAAGACTTGAGCATGGGCACAGTTGGAACTTGGACCTTTCACACCAAGGACTTGATGTTCAAAGAATATTCATCCTTTCTTGCACAGATCTTTGAAGCTTATGGCCAGACTGAATGTTCAGCTGGATGCACTTTCTCAATGCCTGGAGACTGGACAACAGGTATGGCAGCTGAGACTTGGGAAGTCTCCCAGAGCTGTCAACAGAAAGGGGCACTCAAGCCTAGGTGCTCTACTGCTTTTAGTTTAATGAAATTAAATCACAGGTACTTAACTTCAAGGGGATTCTTGGTAGCAGCAGTCACATGTCTGCTTAATAGGTACTGAAATTCTTGACTCAACTAGATGAGGATCCCTGGTGTAAAGTGACATAGGTCAGCTTAGACCCTGTCTCAGCACATAGGAAAGGAATATAGAGAGCTGAGCAAACTGGACAGAGACTTCCTTAATGGCCTTAAGAAACTAGATTTATCTCATAAATGACATGTTTTACTCAAATAATTATGACTAAAATATTAGACGTGATACTTGACTATTTTCCTGAAGGACCTTGAAGATTTAGCTTATATCTTAGCAAAGTTGTTTTTAATATTGGACATTCTAAATTCAAACTCAAGTCACCATCTTTGAACACAGTAACTGCAGAGCATAAGGAGGATGAAATGCAAATGAATATCAGGGTCTGAGATGGGTTCCTGTGGAAGCAAGTGTTGTTTGTGGTTGGTCTGATTGATTACACCAGTAATGCTCTAAGCATTGAGACTTAGCTTGTCCTACATTCACTGTCTGAAAATGGCATTGCAACAACTTTCTTGAATATTTGACTCCTTTAAACAATATTAGTTCTTATTAAAGCAGTGAACAAAGCCATTAAGTATCTACTATCACTGCAGGGGTTTTTTTGTTGTTGTTTTTTTCTCCTAGGCCATGTTGGAGCCCCTCTGGCTTGTAATATCATAAAACTAGATGATGTGGAAGAAATGAGCTACTTCTCTTCTAACAATGAAGGAGAGGTAGGTACCACCTCTTGTGCGTGTCAGGAAATACTGAAACATAAGACTTGGTGACTAACAATGTTCTGTACCTGCTGTAGGTCTGCATCAAAGGACCAAATGTGTTCAAGGGTTATCTGAAAGACCCTGAGAAGACAGCAGAAGCAATTGATAAAGATGGCTGGCTCCACACTGGAGACATAGGGAAATGGTTGCCAGTGAGTAATCACTTCATACAAACTATCCCTTGGATGTGAATTCCTGTTACTTTACAGTAATCTCTAAAGATGGAGTTCTAGGATAAAAGCCCCTACATATTAGTTTATCATTCACCAGGTAACTCCAGGCAAAGATCCAAAGACCAATTAGGTTACAAGATCTGAAATAACACCTGCTGGGCCCATAGTTAAGACTATTCTTGACTGTAGATGTGACATAACAAGGTGTCTTGGTTTCTGTCGGAGGAAAATAAAGAAGCTGTCTAAACATGTCCTGAGATAACTGGAGAAATTAGACAAAGTGTGCCCCTTCTCTCTGTAGAAAGCAAAGACCAGTGTGTGGTTTCTAGGCTAAGTGCCTTTCATACAACAAAACAAAGCCTGTTTATCTTCTCTTCTTATACAAGCAAGACAGTGACTTGGAAATAATGACCTCCACTTTTAACTTCTAGAACGGAACACTGAGGATCATTGATAGGAAGAAGAATATATTTAAACTTGCACAAGGAGAATACATTGCTCCAGAGAAGATAGAAAATGTCTATATCAGAAGTGCTCCTGTAGCCCAGGTCTTTGTACATGGGGAAAGTCTGAGGGTAAGTGATGTTAGGAATGAGCATCCTGCAAGATTTCCTCCCACAGTGAGTTCTGGATGACCACGGCATAATTGTATGCATACACAAGAGTCCTTGAACAAAATCTCTTCCATTTTTATAGGAAGATGTTCTCAGACCTACAGACCCCCCAAATGACAATTGGCATAGCTGCAAGCTGGGTAAAGGCTAATTACATACTTGTATGAGATACTTGTATGGGATTAGTACATCAGGTCAGCTCTGTGCAGCTTAGAATCATAGAACAGTCCCCCTGCAAGGAGCTGGGGCATCTTCAACTACATCAGGTTCTTCAGAACTCCATTCAGCCTGACCTTGAATGTTTCCAGGGATGGGGCATTTGCCACCTGTCTGGGCAACCTCTGCCACTGTTTCATCACACACACTGTAAAAATTCCTTATATCTAATCTAAATTTACTGTCTTATAGTTTAAAACTATTACCTCGTCCTATTACCACAGGCCCTATTAAAAAATTTGACCCCATCTTTCTTACAAGCTCTCTTTAAGTGTTGAAAGGCCACAGAAAGGTCTTCCTGGACCCTTCTCTTCTTCAGGCTGAACAACCCCAACTCTCAGGCTTTCTGCACAGAAGCGCTTCTCCATTCCTGTGCCACAGAGGTGTTACCAGTGCTAGCAGAGGCCAGTGTTTAATCTGTAAACTACCCCAAATTCCTGGAGCATTCAGCGCACATAACAAACTGTATCAGTACTTCAATTACTGCTTGCACAACTCTCAATGGCTTGAAAGTCCTCCTAGTTACCTTTCAAACACTGAAAACGTATGGAGATGTAAATGTGACTGTCCACAATCATCAAGTTCACAAGATGTTTAATATGCCTTATCTTGGTCTCAGCATGACTACTTCCACTTGTTTTCAGTCTTTCCTAATAGGTATTGTGGTTCCTGATTCTGAGATTTTTCCAGAATTTGCAGCAAAGCTAGGAGTAAAAGGTTCCTATGAAGACCTCTGCAAAAACCCAGTGAGTGGCTTTGTTTTTAGTGGGTTACAGATAGAATTTAATTCTGAAACCCAATCTTGCATTGCTCTGACTTTGTTCTATCCACCTTTTTTATTTTTTAAATTAAGCTGGTCTAAAGCTGGGTAAGTCATGCAAGTAGCCTTACAGCAAAAACTGGAATGATGTTTCAAGGGCTACTGCTGCTTCTTTTCCAATGAGAAGACAGATGTGACTTTGTAGTGGCCTTAATATGAGAAATCTTGAATGCTGAAATATGTATTCTTGCCAGCTTCAGTTCTGCCTGACTGGGCAATGGTTATGGTCTTGAGTTGCAATTATAAAATGGCAGCTTTACCCACCCTGCTTCTGCTGTTTCTTCCAGGCAGTGAAGAAAGCTATTTTAGATGATATGATCAAACTGGGGAGAGAGGCTGGGCTGAAATCCTTTGAACAAGTGAGTACTTTCAAATCCTGCTTGTCACTAGCACCTGTACTGCTAATAAAATGGCTGGGAAGTAGCAGTTGCCATGAGATGGAGTGGAGGTTCACAATAGGCTGCAGGGGCTGCTCTGGAGTTTCACCCTCTTCCTGTGTCCACCAAATGGAGTTTGACTTGCATCAAAAACCAGTTTAGTTACTGGATCTCTTGGGACTGAGTTCTTGCACTGAGCTCAAAGGCAGCCATGAAGAACTGCTTGTCTTGTCTGTTGGCAAACTGTTGTCTTCTAATTATGTGTCATGTGCTAAATTATTTTCTTTTAATAGGTTAAAGACCTGTACATCCACCCAGAGTTGTTCTCTGTAGAAAACGGACTCTTGACACCAACACTGAAGGCAAAGCGAGCAGACCTTGTTAAATACTTCCAGAAGGAGATTGAGGCCCTCTATTCATCTACTCAGGAATAAGTGGCCAGTTTAATTTCAACTGCATGGAGCAGTCAAATCTGTGACACTACATGACCTATGGTGAAGACAGGCATGAGTGGAAGGGAGCAGAAACTTAAATTTATTTGTTTCTAGTACCTGAGAAAAATGACTTTTGGATGAAGATGGCTTTAGTATAACTGACAACTAGCAGTGTTCACATCCTGTGGGACTGAGCATCGACTGTCTAGGCAAAGCCAGAACTTTCATCTACCTTGAACTGTGACTGAAATGCAAAAATATGCAAGACCCTCAGCCTCTACAAGATAGCTGTGTGCACTTCTCACTGTCAAAAGCAAATCTTGTTTTCCTGCTGAAATCATAAACTCCATTGTGACCTGTTGTGGACTGATCTGCAGTCAGACTGAACTCAGCATGAATTCATGCTAACATCTGTTCAGCAAACACAGAAGTGAATTTCCTGTTCCTAGTCCTGGACCACATGCTATAGGTTGTTTATAATAAAATGAGTAATCTGGCATCAACTTGTTTGCAAAGTACATGTGTCTATAGCAAACACAGTTCATACTTTAGTATGGGAGGCACTGGATCAGTTTTTGCACATTTTCAAATGAAATGGCAGTGTTAAAGCCTTTACACTTATGAATTTGAGCCTAGTAAGTGGAAAACTTTAGCTGTCAATCCTAAGGATAGAGGATGCAATAAATTGTAACTGCACAATCCAACTCAAGCCTGTGTGAATGACTTGTTTCTCTGCTGCAACCACATTGTCAGCTGCCTGGTTCTGTATGGCTGCAGCTAGCACACAACTGCTGCAGAACACCAGCTTGGTCCCTGTGCTCTCACTGGTCAGTCACACCTCCAGCCCGGGGGCAATAATGTAGTAGTTCAGATTTGCCCCTGTAGTCCAGTTGCTCCTCTACTCAACTTTTATCTCCTTGGAGTACAGGAATATGTGCCAAAGTCTTCAGCATAAGTTCATTGTTCCAGCTCAGTGAAATAAGCAGCTAGAGCTGCTTTAGAAAATGATTTAAGCAGGATGAAAACTTTTTTATGTCTTCCACAAGTCTGTGCTCTATCTGCTGAGAGCTCCTCCCTGTCCCTGCAGTAGTCTGCTGTCTCAGTTCAAAAGGCAATGCAGTGCTAACAAGGATGCAGCGTGGGCAAGGTGTACATGTAGCTTTCCTATGCCAATTCTCCTTGTCTGTGAACAAGAACTGTCTTCCTTGTCTTGTTCAGACAGCTAGTGACTATTCCTCTCCCTGTTAAATGCTCTTGCTCAGCTATCTCAAACTGAAAGCAAGCAGATTTATCAGGAAGATCCACCCCTTGCTGTGAAGCAGCTCCAGCTTTGACTTTAGTAAAACCAACTGACCCACCTCTGTTTCTAGTCTGGGCCCAAAGACCTTGATGTTTTCAGGTAACTGTTGTGTCACTGTGCTTGTCACAAATGTGAGGCAGTAAAGGCTGCTAAGTCTCTGAAAGTGCATGTAACTATGCTGCTTATCTTTCTTGTGCCTCCTTAAAGCAAA
Organism: Atrichornis clamosus; assembly: GCA_013400975.1. NCBI lineage: Eukaryota > Metazoa > Chordata > Aves > Passeriformes > Menuridae > Atrichornis > Atrichornis clamosus. The sequence continues at coordinate 84,491 of WBMZ01005133.1, forward strand.
GTGACATGAAAGTTATTGGTGGCTTAATCTTTTCCCCCATGTGAGACTGGGGAGAAAAAACCCCAAAACACAGAGGAAATAAACGTATCCTGGAACTGGTTTTGGACACAAAAATGAGCAAGTCAGTCAGGGAACAGTAAATCCAGTGCAACTGAGATCTGTAGAAAGTCAAGGCTGAATCCTCAAATGCCACCTACTGCAGGGCCGGGAGAGTACTTTTGCTGATAAAATAAACAGTGACACCTCCCTGCAGAGATCTGTTTGGATGGTGAATGGCACTGCCTGAACAATAAAATATATATATAGCAATTCAAGTGTAAATTGGTCTTAAACTGGTCTCTTGGCTGCCACTTCTGCCATATGAACTGCTCCCACAACATAGATCTGAAGTGAGAACAGGAGTACTTTAGGCATGTTTGCATTGACATGGTACAAAAATTACTTCAGGCCATTGTTTGAACACTAAAGTTACAGCAGGCTTGAAGCACTGTTGTATCCAGTGAACAAAGATTTGAGGCAAGGATGTCTACAGGTACAATGAAGTTCAACTCTCTGCAACTCTTTTGCCATGACACAAAGAACATCCAGTCTTCTCAACTTGCTTTTAAAAGCTCTCATCTAGTACCTATTATTAATTGATCCAACTGGTCTGCAGCACAGACATGTACATATGCTGAATAATGAGATATCATAACTAAGACATGATTCACAGAAGGCAGTATTTAAAATGAACATTGATAATACAGCTTCCTTAACAAATTGGAAACAACTCCAATGTACAGAACCAGGACTTAGACTGCCTGATTTTGGCTCCCAAATCACATCAGAATTGCATACCAAAATGTGTGGGTTTTCTTTTGACTTCTATGAAACAACTGCTGTGCCTGTAATCTAGCAATTCCTGATTAGTCTCTTCTGTTCCTGATCCAGACAGGACCTGTTCAGTGGCAAATACTGACTCTTATTTCAAAATTTGGCTTTAATTAGGTTATTTCAATCCATGGTCTCAAGACAGCACTAGAATCATTCTCAAATGCCACAGGCAACTCAAGTGTAAAAGCTGTTACCAATGGCTTCCTGGCATGGAAGTTCTTTTTCCCTCCTGGTCACGTTAGTTAAACTGAAAAACAAGAGGTGCTCAGCTGTCAGCTTCCTCAGCTGGAAGAGAAGCTTCTTTTTGTAATCTCTGGTTCTACTGATCAGAAACTACTGCAGTTGAGACTATGAGTTTCAAGGTTTTTGTATTATGCTCATATTCCAAAATAGCTACATCCTTGCTCCTAAGGAAACTAGGAGTGTGATACACTCCAGTACCTCTGGTGAAGCCTGCTTGCAGAAAATAAGTACTTTGTTTTCAAGAGAAGCAAATCACCTGCTTCCAGCTACTAAAACTGAATGCTAACTGCCTTGCCACAGCTCAGAAGCAGCCTTGGAGTCGTGGTTCACTGTCAGCACTAACACACAGCAGGCTGGAGGGAATAAAAAACTTGCTTTCTGTTAGAGATAACATCTGAGTAGGAATATTCAGTAACAAAAAACTTGCTCTCTGTGAGATAGCATCTGAGTAGGAGCATACAGAACTAATGCTGGCTTGGGCTATGTAGTCATTTCTCCACACACTTCATACTGTTTAAGAAAGGCTCATCTGCCTGAGACAACTCATGCAAGTAGAAGTAAACCAGCTGTTTAAAACAGTAATTTTCAAAACCTGTCAACCTGATTGACATGTAACTACACTATGAGAACAAAACCACATGTAACTACGAAAGAACAAAACCACCTGCTGCATTTTGGAGACATTTAGAAAGCCTTGAGCTGGTACAAGTTCCTCAAGTTTAAGGTTTTCCTTCTAATAATCCGTATCAGATACTAAATGAAAATGCTTTAAGAAAGGTGTTAATCACTAGTAGCAACTAGACTCATGAAATTTTTTCCTTCTTGGCTATTGCTTCCTTTCACTCTAAAATGGATCAAGATCTCTAGGGGGCAGACTCAGATTTCAGAGGGAACAGACAGAGTTGGCTGTAGCTTTTATCATTAAAAGCACAAAATATTCCTACTGCAAGAGCTGAAGTCTCTGTAACCTTGAAAAACAATGCACAAGGTTAAATCTTTACTTCCCAGTCAGTTCACATTCCCATGCCTATAAACTAGTTCTAGGTCTAAGAACAATTAAATCCACAAGTGAATATGAATGTATCATTTATTTGAAGTGAACAATGCACATCATTAAAAGTCAAAGGTAACAAATTTTATCTGGAATTTGAATCAGATGTTTATTTTATGATATTTCAGGGTCAGCTTCAGAGAAATACAAAAGATAAGCAGCACACATCACAATCAGATGTGGCCGAAGAAAAAAACCTAAAATCTGAACCCTCAGACTGTAATTTAAACAGAAAAAAAAAAAATAATCCCGACTTGTGATGAAAAAGATGCATCTTGAAGGCAATCCACTGAATGGCTTCTTCAATTATTTATTGTTTAAAAAGTATGCAAACCATGGCACAGGCATATCCAACCCTTTCAGCTGTGAGGAAAAGAAAACCTCGTCCTAACATATTCATTGCATAAGTCTAAAGTAATATACAGAAAATTTCAAGTAAAGGATTGTGGTCTGAAGTAAAAATTCCATTTCATATTTTAAAAAATTAGAAGGCTATTTGCTTTTCTTCTCTCCATCTGGTTGATCCGTTTCAGTGTCATACTGGCATTTTTCCACACACTTCCTAGGGAACCAGCCTCGTTCTCTTATTCCACCTTAAGACATGAAAAGTTGCATTAACTTGGAAGAAAATATGACCCACTACAAGGACAAACACAGGACTGGAAGAGACATCAAGCACTTACCTAAGTTATTTTCCTCTACATGACAGAACATCTAAGCCATTTCTCAAATCATTGCCTGGGGATGCATGCATTCTCTCCCACTACCTAAAATGTTTTCAGAGATCTCCAAATTTTTCCAGTGCTCCACCTTCCCTGAAAAAATTCATCCTCATACCCTATTTGAATCTTTCTGTCTATAAATCAGATTTACAAGTCCTTTTTCTACACACCAGGGACACAGGAAGCAGATAAACTTCTCTACCACAGACTCTCACACAACTGATCCTATTTGTACACACCCTGGCTGACTCCCATCCCCTAGTCCTCTCCAGGTAAGCCATCCCAATTCTTCTGGCTTTTCCTTATAAGTCACATTTTCTATTATTCTAATTATTCCCATTGTTTTCCTCTCAACCCTTTACAGCTGATGCAGTAACTGCTTTTACTTGTAGGAGTATTTCAGCCGAGTCTCTGCCAATGTTGAGTAGGATGAAAGGTTTACTTCATACATCTGGGAAGCTGTATGCTCTTTTCTTTTTTGAAAGTGTTGACTCATCTCAAGATTATGATTGAGTCTTTTTTTCTGCAGAACTGCTACTTATTCATTCTGCCATCTTGCAACTTTTTATTCCTGCTAATTTATAGCATTTTGCTATACATTCCTAACAAATCTCATCCTATTAAGTCTAGTCTAATCCAACCTCTCAGTATTCACTAAGTTCTCCACCCAGACCACATTTTATCTGATTTAAAGAAAATAACATTCCATGGAGCAGATACGTCCTGCTAAACTTCACAATAAGCAATGCAATACAACTATTGCCATGTTCATTTAGATTTGATGTTAGAAGGAGTTTATTGGAGTGAGCTGCTGGAGCACTTCCAGCCCATAAAGGTTGCAGACCTCCCATGAAAAGCATGGACTCTTTCAGTGCAGTGACTGCTGGCAGCCTCACTTGTGCAAATATGAAATGCACATGCAATGAATTAACAATTGTTTGGAAGAGACAACAGGTAAAATTTTAGTTTAGTCCAAAGCAAGAGGTCTGAAGTGAAAAATGTAAAAGTTTCAAAGCAGGTGGCTGTGATGCTGACTCTCTGCAGATCAGCAGGCGCCTTTGACATCGTCAACACCTCTACTTGTTAGTTTTATGAATGCATGTTAAAGTCTCTGGAAATTATTCCAAACCAAAGACATAAAGTCCTCTTGTTTTTAAGATATATCCCTATATAGGGTATGTAGGTAGGAAATCTGGATGTGTTTAAGACAGACCATCATTTAAATATTAAAAAAATAAATTATCATTAACCTCTTTAGAGTGTAAAAGTCCAACTTTTTCTTAGAATATGAAGTATCCCACTTTCCACTCAACTTTCAATAAACTACCAGATCAGTGTCCTGTAAGTCTGACAGAGTCATTTAATTTTTATCAAAACTGGGAAATTTATCAGATGTTAAGAGTAAAAACTGTGGAGAGAAGCTAATGCCAGCAAGGTCAGTCTACATTTTAACGTATAATATGGGCCACATTTCTAGTCAGTTATAAAACTGATTGGCAATTTTCAACAGAAAAAGTGAAATGAAGTGCTTCATACCATCAGCAGCTGAGATGAGAATCTTCTCACCATACATCCAGTGTCTGGGGAAGGAAGCGTAACAGGTAATTAGATGCCAGAACTCATCTCAGTACTTCCTTTAACCAAACATAAAGGTGTGGAGCCACTAACTTTAAGCCTCTGGTGGCTAAAATCAGATCCCCTTTACTCAGTGCAATTCTAGGCTCCTCAGTGCACGGTGTTGTGAAGAATGTTTTAACACCTTTAGTCACGGGGCAGCAGACACCACTGTAATCTTCTATGGCTCGATACCGCACCTACAGATTCCAACAGAACAAGGCAAGGTTATTTGCAAGGGTCACAGCCTTGCTGAAACATTTCACAGCAAAAAAGGAAATTCAAACATATCGTACGTTTGAGCATAATGACAACAGCTGTCAAAGGGACTCTGAATTCTAAATTAACTGCTTAACAATGAAGCACAGTCATTTTTATTATCCTGTTTCTTCCCATCTGGAAACTAAGAAGCAAATGCAAAGAAAGCTAAATGCCAAGTTTAATTAAGCAGAGATTGCTGCTATATATTGTTTGTGTGGAAACTCAAAGTCTTAGTTTAATTGCTAAATCTGAAATCAAGGAAAGAAATAGTCTCAGCAACTAATTACATTTATTTATACTGGTATTTCAAACAAATTTCAGACCAAACTTCACAAATACTTACACTTCTTACTCGCTTGTCTGCTTTCTGTTTCAGTTGCTCTATCTATAAATGATTATAATAGAAATTTAGGTAATATTCAACACAAAATGAAGCCAGGTATTGAAACAATTCAACAAACACAGGACATATCATTAAGAGTTTGAAGCACTCACAAAAGCATAACTTTTTAGTCTATCAGAAATCAGAGAATATTTAACACAACTCCTGTAAATGTACTTCAAGCCAGTCTATGTTAGTTATTTAAACAGCTGGTCTATTACTGCAAAGGAGAGCAGACAATTGGATAGTGGGGAGAATTAACTGGAGATATCACTGAAGACCAGTTACCGTCAAACTGTATTGATGACATCCATCTCTAACTGGCCAGTCCAGGCCATCTCCCTCAGGAACCCCAGACCATGTAAACACTTGCTTGAAGTTCTTCCATTTACTTCCCATATCATAGGGAAAAATAAAGGTCTCACCCGTTTGGTAGTACTGGATTCTGTCTTTGGCCTAGGAAATGATTAAGAAATGCAGTATATAAAAACATACCCTACAAACTGCAATCAAGCAGCAAATATTAAGAAGGCCAGGTCATAAGCCCTGTATGGGTCCATGGCACCTAAAGGCAAATATTTTCAGGCAAGAGCAGTAAATTCTTGCTATACCAACCCAGGCTTTAAAAGCTATTTAAAACAACCATGGCATTTCGAAGTGTCTGGCATAGGTGTCCCCCATCCCTGTCACCCCCGTTTACCCTTTAGCAGAGTCAACTGACTGTACTGATAATCCACTCCATGTTCTAATCTTATTTTATGGCTTTTTTTTTTTTTTTTTAGGAACAAATGCCTGACTATTTCTCAGTTACAAAAAGCTTCCCCAGCTCAGAATTCTTTGATTAATGATCACAAGCATGACTCAACACTGGCAGTGCCAATTCCTCCTCTAAGAATGCACACACAGGCACGCTCTGAATCGCCCACATTCCATAGTCACGGGTTTTACATTCTCACAGTTCTGATGACATCTAGTGGAGCAGCCACAGAACACTGTTCTCTCTTGAAACAATGCCATTTTATTAAATACTTATGTATTACAGTCCATGCTCAGTTTTCAGAAGGGACGTATTACCAGCCTGTGTTTTCCAGTAAACATTTTAATGTATTATTCCAAATTTTACAATATAGTGATAACGGGTATTTCTTTATGTTCCGTTATCCCATTATTCAAAGGTCTAACTTTGACACACAGAATAAAACAAAAACAACAAACCATTAAATGAAGAAAAAACCCAAACCATTCATTCATTATTTGTGGACTTATACAAAATAACCTGGTAATACTGAACTTGTTTCTAAACATTGAATCAGTTTTGCTTCCTCTAAATTTAGCTTCTGTTGCTTAACTATATTTCTCCTGAAAAATCTTGTGGAAACCTCTATAAAGATAAGGAAATCCAAGAGAAATTTAAAGGAGACAAGACTAGGTATTTTCTAGTATTTGTTCAAAATCAAGCAAAAACCTCCCAATCAAGGAAAATCCTCCCTTACAATCCAAAGTAAGACATGAGGAAAATCATGAGCCAAAAGATGCTACTTAGTATGGGTCAGTGAGGTGGACAATTAAAGGTGCAGGCAGGTATAATGACAAAGACAACTCAAGCTGCAGACAAAAACATCCACATATTTCAAGTAGATAAGCAAAGTCTCTTCAAAGCAAATACTATATGTTCAACAAACTCCTCCAAAACAAACAAAAAAGAAAGATCTATGCATTTAAATGATTTTTCATCTCTTTCAGTGAATTTCAGAGACAGTAAAGCAAAACTCTGTTGTAGGCGTTAAGTCAGTGGTGAATTAACATCTTTGGTTTAAATCCAGAAGTGAAACAATAAATGTGAAAAAAACCAATATGGAAAAAACCCCCTTTGTAACAGTACACGAATACTATAATAAAAGCTTACCTTTTCTTCAATCCAGGACTCGATTGAAGTTTTATTTGTCAAAATTACTTTCATCTGAAATAGAAGTGTTAGCATTTATTTCCTGCAGGAATACATCAGCCATGCAAAGAAAGGTTTATTTAACAAACTAGATTTGTTTTAAAGAACAAAGCAACTTTTATAGACTTAACTGGAACATAAAATGTTAAAAATTAACCCTCAGCAGAGATACATGCTCGAGAATTAAATACTTAGTATCACACAGTATTTCAGTTTATGCTTAAAATGTGTCTTTTTGTTTCCTTCCAAAGACCTCAAACATTTTAAGAAATGTATCAGGCACATTTATACTTATTTTCAGGGAAAGGGCAAGTATTTTGCCTTTTCCAGAGAGTTTATAAAATCCATCTCATGTTTTCTTAATTCATTAGATTTTCACATCCAAGTTTTCCCATGAAAAATAATGAAAAAAGTTGTGGTAATACCAGAAAAACTGAGACAAAGCTACATAAATCCCTGGAAAGGTCGGACAGCAACATAAGCTCTAAACAACTGTTCTTATCTCAATCCTGAAGTCTGTTTCTTCTACACAAGCATGCAAAACTTCCAGCTTTTAACTTCTCTGTAACAGAGCCATAGACTTACCTGGAGAATGAACAGCATACCAACAGCAATAGTTGTTCCTAATGCCAGTCCTAAGGCAAATAAAGATGCAGCAAATGCAGACAGTCCAAAGGGAATAATGGGACGTGGGTCTCTTTTGGCTGCACTCATGTCAATCTTCACAGAACTCCACCCAAAAGATATCTGCAAAGGGAAAAATATCATTCAGCTCTAGAACACTCCAACTGCTGAAACAAAGCAAGTTACCTAGAAGAAATCTGGCTCTGAAGTCAAGTGTCCAGCTTCTGACAGGTTTATTATGCATGCAGTCTAATTTTTAAATTCAAAAGACTTTTCCTTTGTCTTCAGAAGCACGTTTTTTGCTAGATGGAAAGTGAAACCACAGNCTTTCCTTTGTCTTCAGAAGCTAGATGGAAAGTGAAACCACAGTCACCATCTTGCAAGCTCCACAGGCCCAAGAATTAGCAAAATAATCGGGACTGTGGTATGTTAACAAAAACACATTCATCAGCATCAGACAGACAATGTTTGCATAGAACAGTCCCCATTTTCCATGGAAATGCTGCAGGTTTTCCTCTGAAAGCTTTGCAGAGAGCAGTTCTCAATGTTATTGCTCTGCAAATACAAGTCAGCTGCTACAAATACAACTTCATCTGTTGCACTCAGCTGATGCTATCAAGCTCTTCATTGCAACCACAAAGGCTGAAATCAAAGTTTATAATCTTAACCATGGATCTGAGATAAGGGGTGTACTTCAGCACAAGCTTTGCTCATTGTTGCTACAGCTAGAAGTTGTCCAGTTAAATAAAACAAAGCTAATGTGGTTTTTTTAGTCTTAAAAATAATGTACATTTTTTCCTTGAAGAAATTGACACAATTCTAAAAAAGTGGCAAGTAAAAGAAAGTAGCATATAACGTGTGTTAGAAATAAATAGCAGCTGGTTTCTGTGCCAGCCAAAACACAGCCTGTCTCTCTCTATATGAAGTGCTACTCAGAAACTGTCTTCAGTCAATATAAAGTGCTAGAAAACTGCCTCTGATTATGAGAAACAACAGAGGGGAAAAAAAAAAATTGAAAATAGAAACAACTTTCTCAGAATCCTCCTCCACTAACATACATACTTCTTACAGGTACAGAGCAAAACTAATGTGGAAAGAATAACAAGGAATTCCACATGCTTCTTCTCAGAAAAGCAAATTGTCTCATACCTCCAGAGATAAATTATGCACCTGAGTTAAATAATATTTTAAGCATTTAATTATCTTTTCTTACTCTGTTGTAAAGCTGAGTGTACATTGTCATAATAAATATGAAAGAAGCGTGAATGCATCCCAGTGGAGCTAAGAGGAGAAACAGAGTGAAAGATGCATGATTCTGGTATCCACAACAGTTGTTGATCCAAGGACAGTGGTGATCCATCTTCATGACACATCTGTGAATAATAAATATTGATTAATACAAAGGACACATATGATGTTTCTCAAAAAACTCAAAGAAAAGGTTGGCTAACTTTCTACTTTGCAACCTCCATTCATTCATTTAAACCAACCAATTTCTGACAGATCAACACAGTAGTTTCTTTCTTGTTGCTACTCAGAATTATATTTCTATACTGTAGAATGAAAAAAAGCAAATAAAAACAGCTTCCAGGATCTACCTTTACTAGTTTACTAATAAACACCACAGTACAGGGCCTGGAGACAGAGAGCTCTGGAGACAGAGACAGAGAACTGTGATCACAATAATTAAGCACTAGTATTAATGCCAGTTTTTAAAAAGAAGAATACCAGAAAAATAAAGGAAATATCAAATTCTCTGTGAACTACTTGTAGAAAGAATATTTAAAGATACACAGAGAGAAGTGTGATAGTGTCTATTCAGCAGTAAATCCTCTGAAAGCTTCCTCAATTGCTATGTATTAACCTCACACCACTGAAAATCCTTTTGAAAATATATTTAGTAAGTGTAAACACCCTAGAGACACTCTTATATTCAATACAAAGCTGGCTGTTTTGGTGTAGCTTACAGGTGCAAAAAAACCCCACCTGATTAAGGATTTCACATCCCAAATTAGCTCAACAGGTGTAAAAGCCTAAGTGACCACCTAAGTGATCAATCCTCAGTGTAAAGATTGTCACTCAAGGAAGAGCTGTTAATTTTAAGGCTGGGAATGATGTAGCCAAATTACAGCACTGCTCTGGAGTTCTGGTTTCTATTTCCTAAAAACACACTGACTGCACATCTTGGGTTTACAGGAATAACACATAAATATGTATGTTGCAATATCCTTTCACCACGTTCTCTTAAGAGCCCTTCAGAGGATGACCTGCCCAGTAAACCCAAAACAAATGCAACTCCAGCCTGGACTGCAGACGGCTGAAATGCCTTGGGTTTTTCAAGATGCACTAAATTCCGGTAACAGCTATTTATAATAAAGTATCCTTTGTATCAGAACAAGTGTGCAGGAAGATAACAAGGTGCAAACTTAAGTTGACCCAAAAGCTTATTACTTCACTTAACGTGCCAACTCCTCTCAAAAAAAAACTTTTAGTGAAGAGCAAAAACCAGTCCAAAATTTCCACTCAAATCAACATTTAACTCCCATTTGGAAAGATGACAGAATAGACTTTTCTACTCCCTAAGCAGATGAATATTTGGACTCAGAACTTAAAAGGACTCAAAAAGTTTTTTAGATATTTACACAGAATTAGGTCCCTGAAGCAGGACTGCATTGTTTTGTTAGTACCGTCAAGAAGTTCTTAAGAGAAACTGATTTCAAGAGAAAATGTTAAAGACAGTCATTTATTAAATTAAACCATAGTAAAACTGCATAGAAACCATACAACCAGAAAATGGAAATACTTGAAATGGGTATAGTGCTCATATGGAAGCTTTTAAAAAACACACAGTCCAAGTCCTGGAAGAACAAATTATGATAATAGCCCATCATTAGATTTGAAGCTGCTTTAATATGGAGTTTAAGCAATTTTAAAGAAAAACAGTACCTGTTACATTTTCGACAGTGGTGTGAACGAGGTGCCTTGTAAGACTGACACACTTTACAGTATTGGAGATACATGCAATCCTGAGATTTTTCCTTTAAACAGAAGAATAGGAGTGTTAGATGTACACGTAACTCCAGTGACAAAGCATATCTTGGCATTTTCCTAACCTAAGCACATCTGATTTCTTCTGACAGGGTGTGTTTCAGAGTCCAACCCTATTTAATGGTAGGTGTTAAGGAGAGAAAAAAGCAAAATTAAATGATCTCTTAGCTAATCTCCTAGCTATCAACACAGCCATCTCCCACTGTTAAAAGTGGTGGTTGCTAAAAGAAATAAACAGTTCTTCAGTTAGGAAGAGTGACTGTACATGCAGGGTTTCATATTGAAGTCCTGAGAGTAAAAATCAGCATGTGGCCTTTATAATAATAATAAAAAAATAATCCTGTGCACATTGTCTGTCCATTTTACATCATAAAACACTGTAGGCTTACTACTAAGATACAGTACTGGTAAAAACTAACGTTCAACTCTCTTACAATCTCTCTTACACACGCACAAACGCCAACTACAGCAAGATGAGAGACAGACACACTTGTAGACAGCAAGGAGCAATAGTGGCCAAAATCATCTGCTCACGAGGGAATATCCAGTTGTCCTGCTAAGATGGTATCAGGATCCTCATCTACTTAGACTCTGTCCTGAGTAATATTCCACAATTAGAAATGTAACTAGTACTAAACTTTATATCATGCCACTGGAATACAAACTCTGGGCAGCTGCCTTGAGATACTGAACCTGTATTATCCTGGTCCTCAACTAGCCTTCCAAGAGATTACTGAAGCACAGGAAGTGCAAATTTCTACCTGAATCTGCATTAAGTTTAAGAGAAACATAATTTTCTGACTTACATTAAAAAAAAATCTAAATTAATTTTTTCTAATTGTTACTGCTAGCAGCAAAATCTCCAATACAGGTATCTGCAGGAGCATGCAGATAACCTTGGGATTTTCATGTCCAGCTAACAACACTTGTTTCCTGTTGTTTGTCTTTGAGAAGCCCATCTAAAACGCAGCAACTGCTGCCAGCCAAGCAGAACTACCAGACCTCTGACAGCACAGGGAGGGGATGGAGTGAGAAGGACTGTAGGACAGAACAGCACTGCCTTGGAGAAGCAGATAAAGGATGTAACTCAGGCAAGCAGGATGCCAGCTCAGTTCCTTAAGGCTGAGAAAGTAGGAGCCATGGAAAATAGTATTGCTCTTACTCAAGAGCTGGGGTAAGCAATGGCGACCAAAAATATTACACCACCAGCCACTGAAGAGCACCGAAGACCCCAAAAGACCACATAAGGACTTCTGATAAGAGATGTGATTATGTAAAATAAGGTACTACATATACATTAACTAAGAGGAATAGCTAATTAATATGTAATCAGTGTGTTAGATAAAAACTGTTTACCCAACACTCGGCGCATTCAATTAGAGGAAGGATCTTCCAAGTGCCCAGCTTGCTGCAACAAAGAATGCCTGCTTTCTAAGACACAAAACTATGTCAGAAAGTTTCTATCTGGCCGATTTTGCTATCAGGAGCAAGCTGGGGTGTACTGGGAACGCTGGAAGAGGCAACAGCAAAGCAGGGAGAGGCGGAAAGCGAAGGTTTTGGAACAAGATAAGGAGAAAGGAGTGGCATGAGAGCTTGAAGCATTCTTGGGAGAGACAGGGGAAACTGTGGCATTATAAGACGCGCCATTACTATTGTCGTGACCCCGAGAGCGGCCGGCCCGGCCCCAGGGCTGCCCGTTGGTCCCCCCGCGCGGCCCCGGGACGAGGCGGTCACAAGGCAGCGCTTACCGGCGTCCACCCCAGCGGGACGTACCCGGGGCCGACAAACATGGCGCTAAAGTAGTTGTAGAGAATCATGACGGTCCAGTTGAGCAGCATCACGAAGTTGACGCTTCCCCCGGCCGTGTCCAGGGGCCAGTACCAGAGCGCGGCGTCGGCCATGGCGGTGGCGGAGCACACGGCCACCACGGCCAGAGCCACCGCCGGGCCCCAGTGGCACAGGCGACGCGCCCGCCGCAGCGCGCCCGGCCCCACCATCCCAGCTACCGCCGCCCGACCGCTGCCGCCCCGCCGCCACTGTGCATGGCTCCCGCCGGCTGCCGATTAAGAGGCGGGAAGGGAAAAGGGAAGGGACTGGGAAGGGAAGGGGAGGGAAGGGACTGGGAAGGGAAGGGGAGGGGAGGGAAGGAAAAGGGAGGAGCGGAGGCGGGAGCGGGGCCTTCGCTGCCACCGCCCGCCCGCGATCCGCTCGCAATATGGGCCCCCCGGGAAACAGCGTCCCGCCGGTAGCACGGCAGCCACGTTCCTCCGCCCCTGCAGATTACGAGGCGGGGCGTGAGGGGTTGCGGGGCGCGAGTGACCCGCCGCCGCCGCCTCTCCTCTGTGCTTGCAGTGCAGCGCGATCGCGCCCGCCAAGGCCGCCCAAGGGTTGCCGGGGCGGTAGTGAGGGGCTAGGCCGTGCCGGTTAGAGCAGCTGAGTTTCGCCGGAACCTGTGGCGAGGCGCCGGGGGGCGGGGTGAGGGACGCGTTTTGGGGTGGCAGAACGCGGAAGCGCCGCGGTGCGCAGCGGAGCGGGACACCGGCACCGGCAGCGACATCGCCGCGATGTCCTCCGACTTTGAGAGCTACGAGCAGGACTTCGCCGTGCTCACGGCAGAGATCACGGGCCGCATCGGGAAGGTGCCGAAGCTAGTAGGAGGTGAGCGGCTGCTCTCCGCCCCCGCGGCGCTCGCTCCGCAGGCCTGGCCGGCTCGTCTCTAAGAGCTGTTCCGGCTCCCGGAGCCTCCGCGCTCCCAGCGATGGGCGCGCGGGGCGGTGGCGGGAGGTACCGGGCTATTTTTAGTGAGGTCTCAGTGTCCCGTCACCCGAATGTGTTACTGGCTCCTTACGCAGCAGAGTCACCTCCCTGCCCCGGGTCTGTCCCAGCAGGGAGTTGTCTCATGAGATGTGTTAAGAATATTCTGACGGAGGATTGTGTGCTAGTCATCTGTTTCCTTGCTTTCTGCCCTGCTGTGCGGCCACGCGAAGTTACGCTAGTGCACCTGAAGGGCTGAGCAGAGCTGGGGGTGTGTTCCCTGTACCAGCATTGCTGCTGAATTCTCTTTATTGTGATCGTGCCACAACATCAGTACTGGAAATCAAGTCTTTTTCCTGTGGCATAGACAGATTTTGTGCATGACTTAATCTGAATCAGTATTTTTGCTGCCTACTTACTGTTCATACATTCGATTTGGATAATTGACTGTGGTGACTCACATGTAGGAGCAGTTTCAAAGAAATCAGTGTTCATTTCCTTTAATGTGTTTGTCAGTAGCCTGCAGCGTTCATGGTCTAATTCATGATGTATCCCTGCAGTAGCATCAATACTGTATGTAAGAGTGTAAGGGTGGCAAGATGAAAATTACAATCTAATTAATCAGTCCAGCTGAATCTTCTAGCAGATAGGAATCAGTGCCCCAATATAGGGCTCTGCGTGTGAGACGGAGGGAAGATGACACTCGTGGTTTTCTTAGCAATTCCTGTTGTAGCTCAGTTCAATGCTTCTTCTGTTTCCAGCTCATTTAATATTTCTGCCTCTGCTCCTTATGCATATTTCCCAAAGGTTTAGGATACTTAAAAGTAGGAGTGGCTACTGTTCAAGGAGGAAATAAACACATGCTAATGGTATACTTTTCCATATGACTAAAGGAAAAAGTACCATGTCTCCAGGACCAAAGAATAACATCCTACTTTTAGAGAGGGAAATACATCGTGAAGTGATGAAGTGGTGACTCTAAATAGGATTTGAGGTAGGTGGTCAAGTAAAATGTGTGATCTCAGGGGATTTTGAGTAAAAGTCTTTTTGATTCTGGAAGGTTATGCCCAATTCTTAATCTTAGCAAGTTATAAAGTCTTCTGAAAAATTAGGATTAGTTCCATGGTTAGAGGACAGGAAACTGTGCCTTTTCCTTGGCTTAACAAAACTGTTTTGCTCTTGAGCTTAACGGAAAGAACACAGGGAGATAACTCAATGAGAAGCTGCCGCTGAGGTAGAAAGATTTGTCTATTTTCTAATGGAAACTTACGAGATGAAGAAGGGAGAGAATCAAAGAGTTTCTGCTATTGAATTTTAGAACTGGTGAAATTTAATCTGCTCAGAAATTATATTTAACCTGTAAATGGTCACTGGAACAATTTACTGAGAGGATGCAGTGAATTTTTCGCAAACGCTTCTCCACTTTTGGACAGGTAGGAACAGGGAGACATCATAAATACACTACTGGCTCATCTTCTGAAAATCAATAGTACTAGGCTGATTTATAGGAAAAGAAAAGAGAATTAATTCCCTAATTGTAAAGAACAGAGATTTGAGTTCCTAATTGTATAGATTTTAGAAGTTATCAGTGTTCAATAGTAGGAGGAATATTCTGCATAATAGTGGATTTCCATAATCCTCTCCTTGAATCAGTCTTCCTTATTTACTTAAGTAGTCTTTGGAGCTTAAATACAAGATGTTTAAAGAGTACTGGCTTCAACAGTGACATAGCCTAGAAGCAGCAGGCTTTCAAATCATCGTTCTTTCACGTGACCATTAGGAAGTGCTTTTTTGTAGAATTTGCCATCCTCTCAGTGGAGAAAGGATGCATGTTCCCTGCAGGACCAGTAATGTGGTACTGGGCTAAATGGAGTCAAGATAAGAGTTAATTTTTTTCAATTTTTTTTTGAGAGGTTACTTTTCCATGTTAGTATTTGAGGATGGTCATACCTGCATTTATAACTGAGGTATTGCTTCTGTTTTCAGGGCTATTTTGTCTTTCATCAGAAAAAACATTTTCTATGACTTAAAATCAAACTGCAGTCTTAGCTACAAGAGGCATTTGACCACCTGGAAAAAAAATCTCTGATTATGCTGAACATTTTAATCAGAAATATTTAAATATGCATTTTCCCCTTGTTTCTTAATAGGAATATTTGCAAGATCTTTGCTTCTTCATCACCAGAAGTTCCTGTTAGTTCTTGTGGCGATGGCTGGGAGAGCCTCAAAAAGAGGATTATGAGGTGGGAGGGGGATGTGAGGTGACAGTTTTCAGCAGCAGTGATTTGAGAGAGATTGCTGATGGCCTTCTTCCTCCACGCTGGAAGAAGCAGCAGGATGAAAGGTGTAAGGACTTGTGCTACTTCTGCATATTAAAGAGAGATCTCCTGAAGTCTAGTGACTGGTTATTTCCCTCTGCTGCCCAAGATGGACCTGCTGTATTGGAGAAACGCTGGTTAACTGTTTTTGCAACATTCCTGCGTTCTGTGTTGTCAGGACGTGATGCTGTCTTGTGTTTTAGGAGAATAATGCCTCAGCAAACAATCCTGTTGTCACAAATGCATAAATAGTTCAGCAAGAAATGTAACAAAGGCTCTCTGATACTACAGAAACAATAAGCAACAGGGACAATAGAACATCTTGGGAAGAAATGTCTTCTGCTGAGGCAGACATCACCTGGAGGATTAAAGAAAGTTATAAATAGAGAAATGCCTTTTAAATAGATTTTCTGTGATGCTACTGCAGGTCTTTGAAGAATGAAGATCATTGACTGATGTGTTTTATTAATGTTCCTTGGTGTTTCAGAGAAACGCGTCTTGTGTTTTGACCAGAAATTCATATAAATTTTGATTGCTTGATAAGAAAGAGAGTTTTGTCAGCACAAGTCGTGATACTTAGTCTATTCCCAGCACAGTAGCCTCTAGGTTGTGATGATTTTGGACTAGAGTGCTGCCATTCTTGTGATAACTCGATATCTGCATTTTCTACTGGGCAATCAAAGCGCTGTGTTTCAGTCTCTAACAGGTTGAGTTGAAGAAAGTCCCACCTTTAATCTTCTGTTGTACTGCTGTACTGAAATTTACTGTCTCCATTTCAAGTCAGGCTCATTATGTTATGCCTCTTGAACCCAGTTTTATAACCCAAAGAGAGAAATGTGTGTATTGTTCCATTTATTTCTGCTGTTGGACAGTAACTTCTGGCAGTGGTGAACATGTAACCACCTGAGCCAGCACAGCAATATCTACAAGTGGTTCAGTTCATAGACTGAAGCCCTTTGTTACTCAGTCTTTTCCTCAGCATGTATTAATAAAAACAAGCAATTCAACAAGCAATGTGACTACTCAGTCTTGATCCAGGTTTTTTAAATCTCTTTGTTGGCTGTGAGATCAAACCAGTGCTGTGTTGTCTTTCTGCCCTTGTAGGCAGATTCTCACCTTTCTGTAACTGCTGTATTTTGGGAGACAAAAAAGTGACTAATGCCAGGGCAAAGCTGAAAGAACTGGGGAAAATGTAGTGACAGCTTGTTTCTTTTAAGAAAGTGATACAACCTTGTATACAAACAGGGAACAGATTTCTTTGTAATCATACACAGAGGAAAACCCCACTTTTGTTTCCAATCTTTATCCATAGTTTGTCAGTTTTACCACTTAAATTATAGAAGCTACATGGTATATATTCTTTAAGACATTCTCTCTAGCAATGTAGAGAAGAAATTAAATTTAGCTATATTTGATAGAGCATTGTTTTTTATTTTCTTTAGAGGATATTTGAAGTCTGAATCAAGACAAAAAGTTATAAACCACATTTTCTTCATTTCATGTGGAAGTGTATTTAAGGCAATGATCAAGTAGGCAGGTTGAATACTAGTAAGTCACAGTAATACGGTTAGTAATGTGAGGATCTTTAATTAGAGTGTAACTTGTTTGTCCTGATCTGTTAGATTAGTAGCAAACTTCTCTTACCCAGAGGAACTCCCTCAGATCTCTGAGCAAGTTCTCCTGTGAGTATTGTGCTCCCCTCCTATGGGGATTCTGGCTGTGAAGTAAGTTTCCTTCGCTTAACCATTGTAGTAAAAGTAAAGCTGAAAGTAAATGCTTTGAAAGCCATTCCACGGTTACATGGTATTGTGTGCCCTGGAGGATCAGCAGTTGCAACAAGTTCAGCTGCTTTTCTGGAAGTCCGTGAAGATCCTGCTCTGAAGGTGCAGTGCCGGGATGTTGCCGTGTGCCTGCTCACACATCTGCATTGGAAAGATAAACAAAGGCCTATTCCTTAAGGCATCACTCCCAGCAGCTGTTCTGGTCACCATCTGGGTCATTATGTATTGGTAAATCTGGATCGATGTTGAAGGCTGGAGTTGGGTTAAAATTTAATTAACTTAAAATTTAATTTAATTAAACCGTTGGAGATCATTTGAATACCCACCCCCACCCCCCAATTTTATGGGAGCAGTTTTAGCCAGACTTTGTGTACTAGTGAGTTTTCCCTACTAAAAATCTGTAGCTTCTCTGTGGGTCAGTAAGATCTTACTGGCCAGAGGAGTGCTGAGTAGTTCTTATAATCACAAGTACAAGCAGAATTTGTTCAGCATGAAATACCTTCCAAAAACCCCCAACTTTATATTCCTAAATTTCAGGTTACTAAATGTTAATGGAAATTGAGATCCAGTACAACTCAGTGAAGTACTGAAATAGCTATACTATATTTATTTTCTGCTGCTATGTTTTAAATTTTATTTCAGCCTCAATAAAATGGTATTGTGTATTTCATATCTTCCATTGTTTTTATTTTCGTCCATTGTCATCTTGTCGACTTCCAAATGAAGGAAAGACCAGGTGTTTTGGGATGCTGGGTAGGAGAGTAGAAATGTGTGGGGGAAAAAAGTGGCAGATTCTCTTTTCTTTTGGTTTTTTTATGTTAGGAAGTTAAATCACTGAATTTTCTGGCCTGGGTGCCATCATGAGAACCTGATGGGGAATCAAAGGTAGACATTGCTTGCAGAAAACTAAAAGTGCTACACAGAAGATATTTCCTGCATCTTCTGCTGTAGTAGAATCCACCAGACGTGGCAGCATGAATTCCAGATTTGCAGGAAAGATGGTCCTGAGCCCGATCCTCTCTGCAGGCAGAACTCCAATGTATGTAACTGAAGAACGACAGATTGTGATTTCCTCTGTCCTTAGATGAGAGTGTAGAGTATTTTAGGTAATTGAGAAGGTAGGTGGATAGGCATTCCAGCCTGTGAGAAGCTGAATTATATGCATTTAATAAAGTGGTCCCCTCTTGAAATTCAATGTCTTGTAGAACACAGAGGATCAAAGATCATCAGATAGTCCCTTTTGGTGTGTAATGTGTCAGTTCCAGGATACAAAGAGATCATGTGGAAGAGAGGCAAAGGAATTCAGACTAAGGAACAAAGCTGCGAAGTTTAGAGATACATGATAAAGTCTTGTGCAAACACAGACTTATCCATCATGATCTCTGAGGAGCTGTGACTGGAGACACTTTTGTAACATTCACTTTTTATCTGCTTCTTCAGGCAAACCACCAGTACAGATGTCTCATGATACTCTTGGTTCCAAACGAACGGTGTAAAGGGTTGCATGTTCAGAGTTTTGTTGTTAACTTCATTGAGACAACGGGTGGATTTACAGTCTGAAGGATGGAAGTGTGTCCATGGGGGAGGCAAAAGGTGGTGCCAGTATTGAGAGCCTTGAATACCCACAGTAATTAAACAGTGTGGGGCCTTTTCATTTTCCAGTGTCAGACTATTTCTCAGGTCCCTTTCATGCTGTAACAAACCAAGTTGTCAAGCAATTGGGATGTTTGTGATGACGTGACTGAATCTCAGTTCTCAACTCAGACTGAATTCTCTGCCTGCAAAGGGCTGGTTGGAGGCAGGTCGAAAGTCAGTTTCTATAGCTGGGATATAGACTTGTTGGGGAACCTGGCAGATGGTGATTGCTACATATAAGCTTAAAATTGATTTTAATTTTTTTTAAGTTTTCATATTTTATTAATAATTTACATTTTCACTGCTGCTAGAAGACAGTAGTTTTCTTATAGTTCCTGTGGCATTTCATTTTGTTTCTTGAGGCAAGAGAAACAGTTCTAGACCCAACACAGGAACAGGGGAATAGAAACCTCATTTTTCTTCTGTACTTGTATTCCTTTTAATTGAGATGCTTGGTTTTGTGCATCTTGTATTTTGCAAATAAATAGGATAAACCTTTGTTCTTAAACAGTATTTTTTTATTTTCCATTTAGTGTATGTTTGTGCATTCTCATGCATTTGTACACACCAGCACGTGCTGCTGAGGCATAACTCCTATAGCTGGAGCAGCTGTAAGTGCTTTCCTAACTACCAAATGCTGCATAGCAGAAGAGAAGACTTCAAGGATTTTCCAGTCTTTTTTAATTACTAGTGTCTGTATCACCATGTGTGAAGATGTCACACAGAATAAATCTCGAGTCTGTTTTAGCTGATACATATAAGCTTTTGAAATGATATATTTTTCTTTCATGGTAAGAGCACAATTATGTTGGTATTTTCACAATTCTGTTTCAGATGAGAAGAAGCAGATGGTTGCAAATGTTGAGAAGCAGCTCGAAGAAGCAAGGGAACTGGTATGTTCTGGCTTTTCATATGTTAACTGCAAATTCCTAGGAAAAATAATAGGATTGTTTGTAGTAACATGCCCTAAAAATACTTAATTATAGATTGGAAAATGAAATAATATTCTTGAAATAGTTCTTATTTGAGGATATGAAATACCAAGAAGAGCATATGCTTTTTTAATCCTGTGTTAAGTGATGCAAGGTTTGCTCTACTGCTGTAAGTCCTTACAAAGTTGAGGGCTTTTAGTTGTGGATTAGGTCTTTTACTTTAGGAATTGAATTGAATATTTACGCACCATGATTTTTGGTTTTTGCTTGTAAGTCCCAAGCACCTACTTGATTTAATCTGTCAGAACGTCTTGTAGAGCAATAGATCTTTTTTTTTTTTCTCTTTTAGCAAGTGAGGTATAAAGGTGAGGACAAGGGGGCCGTGTCTTGTGGGTCACTGATCTGAGAAGAGTGTAGGTGTTAGCCAAGCATTTATTAGTGTTTCACACTGACAGAAAAAAGCAGTATGTGATGAGCAACATGTTAAGCAACTGTGACTTTTTTTATTTTACTTTGTTCCCTTTACAGCCTGTCATGTCTTCCATCTGAATGGAGTATAAGAGTAAAGTTTTATGGATGTGGAGTAACTGAGCAAAGGTGTTGGTGACAGTTGAGATTGACTTCTTCCCACATGGCCAATTCCTTGCCTGGAGTTGCTTAGGTTTATTGCCTGAACGTGAGATTGGTCTATCTAATGTCAGAAATGTAATCTGAGTGTTAGGATAGAGAAAGAAATTAGCTTTTCTGTCCTAGAAATTCTTATAATGAAAAGAACTTGAGTAAATTATTTGGTTACTAACTAAACAATAAAATGAATTTTTTGAAGTAGCATAGGAAGAAACAGGTCTCTCAACTGCTTGTAGGCATACATGGTGCTTTTGATTTTAAAATAGAGTTACTCTTGTAGACCAGAACATTGGAATAGCATCCTGGATCTTGGAATGACTCCCTGCAGTTTTGCCCTGTGAGGATGGCAAGGCACTTAACCTCTCTAATTTGGTATTCTCAGTGATAAACATGGTAAAATTACTGTCCCATCTCATGAGGATGTTCTGAAGATACCTTAAGGCTTTTGGGCACTTTCATATTCAACCAGCTGAAAAAGGGTAGAAGTCTAGAAATGTTTATTATCTCATTTTCACTACAAATTGGCATGGCTAAACCCAGAGCAGTACAGGGAAGCTATAGCATGGATGGTCATTCAAATTTGGTTTTCTACTCAAAGTAGATTGGAAGAAGCAGAAATTGAATTAATGGCTCCTTCTCTCCTTATGTCAGAAAAAGATCATCTAAATTTGTATTTATTATAAGATTAAAAAATAAATCCTGTATCTGTATTTTATCCTAATGATGATCTTCATTTAATATATTGGCTTTTCTTTCACGCTTTTGTTTTAGATTTTTAGATTCAATTATTGGCTTTAAGCAATTACCCAACATGTGATTAATGTTAAGGCTTGGGTTTAAAAATCAATTTGAACAAACTTGCTAATAACAAAACTGATTAAGAAAATCCTCTTTTAAACTACAGGCTACAGTAGAAAATCAAAATAAACCTAATTCCTTGTTACTGATAGTTTTCATACATTGGTTTACTTCATTGTCTTGAGTAGTCAACACTGGGACTAGCTGAATTTGTTTAATTTCCTCCTTGGATAGGAAATAACACTCTTGTGTATTATAAATATTGTTGTAGAGATAACTTATTTACATTCACTAACCAGTGATGGTTTTAAAACAGTCTGCTTTGTATGGGCAGAATCACTGGTGTAATTGATTTGATCTACGTGCAGAACTGACATGAAAACTTTCAGACTGCCAGGCTGCCTTTTTAAGCCAGAGCTGTGGAGTAAGAGGTCTCTGGGGAGAAATCCCATTGTTCTACATCCGATGTGGAGTATCAGATTGTTATTTTTACCAGGTTTTTAAGAAAGGTGAATGTTGTGCTAACCTTGGGGGAATTCTTTGCGTGTAAAATCTAGCATGTGATGAATTTTTGAGTGAAATTCTACTTTTAAAAGACAAAACTCTCTCTCTGTTATTTGCCTTTATGTTTGGTGAAGGACACATCATAAAATTGTTGTGTTGCAAATGCTAGGTTATTCTTATCTAGACATTTGCCTTTTTAATAATGCACATAAATTTAGTGTTGCAAATGCTAGATTATTCTTGTCTCTTTTAAGTTTAGAACTCTATTTTAGTTCCAGAGCTTTAGAATCAGAATAAAATAGCGAAGCTTACAAGTTTCATAAAATGCTAGCAGCTGTCTCGAGCAGATTCTTATGGAAAAGTTCCTGCTGGAGGGAGAGACTTACTTTGGAGTGGGCAACATCAGCCACTTACTTTGTTGTATTTTTGAATGGAAGTATCAGGGGCTGCTCTGCTCTCGCTTATTTATGAAAAATATGATTTTATGATCAGTAATATGATTTCTGAAAGTGGAGATGCATGAAATTAGGTTGCATTTAGGTTCGCACCTGCATGGATCTGTATCTTCTGCATGACTTCTCATGGAGATTTCTCAGCCCAGCTACAAAATGCACCCGTTTTATCTTATGATGAAAAAATAGTGTTAAATATTTGTCAGCCTAAATGTGCTTCATCACTGTTCGTTGGACCTTACACTCTCTAATATTGACTCTTTAGAATGAACATTTTAAATTCATGGACCATGGTCTGACCGTTGGTGCAAATTCTGGATTCTCTGGTAGATGTTTTCATTTTTATATAATAGATAAGAATTGAGACTTCATTAAAATATCCCAACCTTGCTCATATATATATACACATTTATAAATGTATTTGAGAAATGTTTATAGAACATTTGAGATCAAATATATTGAGATGAAATTGATTAAAAAAAGCTATTAATTCCAGCTATTGGAATTAATCCTTTCGAAAGTTAAGTCTGAGCCTAAGAACTGTATAGAATTAGAAATTGCTTTGTATGTTTCAATTCATTAGTGACTATTTAATTAAAGTCTGCTTTACAGTTTATTGTTGAATATCATTTTGTATAATCAGAATAGATCAGGCAGAATGACTTTTGAGTATCTGGCAATTCCATTGATTAAATTCAGATGCTTTTCTTATGATATGAGGATGAAATTTCAAAGCATAAGCCAGTGATTACATAGGAATAAACTCTGTCAGTCCCTTGTGAAGACCTGCAACCAGTAGTTTGGGACCCTAATTGAAAAGCATTTATGTTTCTATGCCATATTGCTCAACCAAGATCAGTAGGAGGTGAGTAAATATTGTTTCAGGTGCCTACAGCATCCAAGGAGAGGTTTTCTTTTATGCTTTTAAAGTAAGTTGGAAATATTTTAAAAGGCAGGTAAGGGATTCTTCAGCTGTGCAAAATAGAATTCCTGAACAGACAGCACCATGTAGAGGAGGCTTCATGACCCAGTGGGCAGGTAATTAGCAGCTCTGGTTTATAACTTTTGATTTTCTGTACCTCTGTGCCATATGCTTGTGTTTCAGGCCCCTTAGTATTCTACATGTCAAGAAAAAATAGAAAAAGCTTTTGAAAAGTAGAATATATCTCTAATGTTTCAATCGTTTTGACTGTATACAAGTTCTTGAATAGTATTGTCATTAAACCCTGAAATTCAGCTGTTTAATATACTTATATATAGATTTGGGATGTAGATTTAGATACTCAGTTCAGGCTGTGTAATTCTCCTAAGTTAGGAGTATTTTAAGAAAAAAGAATTAGTTTATGAAACATACAGATTGGTGGTAAATAAAACCTTAAACATATATAGAAATAAATAAAACACCTTTTTCAGCCAGGTTTTCCAAAAATGCATGGCTAGATGGAGGTAGGATTTCTTCTGACCTATGCTAATTTGCAGGCATTATCCACAGTTTTAATATTTTTTTGTAATAAAGTGTGATCATCACATTTGGAATTGAAATCCAGAAATGTCTTACTAGAATAATTCCTTCTGAGTGTTAATAATACTAATTTTGTCACTTGTTTCTTGACCTAAGACTGTGTAAAGATTTTGATAAATTGGTCCTATATTGCAGAATAATCAACATTTTTCTTTATAAAGAAGGACTATTTCTTAGCATTGTGAACTTGGGTAAATTGGGATTGCTTTAATTAACCTTTTGATTTATATATGTCCTCTTTGTTTTCACTTGTCAGCTTGAGCAGATGGAACTTGAAGTTCGAGAGATCCCAGCTCAAAGCCGAGGGATGTACAGCAGTCGAATGAGAAGCTACAAACAGGAAATGGGAAAACTTGAAGCTGATTTTGTGAGTTTTTAACATATTATGTAAAGAAGGCATCTACAAGAATTTAAAAAAAAAAATAGTGCAGTTATTCAGGCAATGAGAGGGTGTGTTTGAATAGTGTGAGAGAGGAGTTCTGTGTGTGTCTTGCTGTATATATGAACAGGTGAAAACCAATCTGTGGAAGAGAACTTTTCTTTTTGCAGCAGTCCCATACCAGTATTCCAGTTGCTAGCCTTCCATCCCTTTACCCTGGAACTCAGTTGTTTCTCTGCCATTAAACACTGTGAGTGTTCCTGATGTATGCAAAATAGTCAGCTTTTAATCCTATTTCTCAAGAAATGACAGCTTGTAGTAATGTGGGCAGTAACATGAAAAGCAGCATAATCTCCATTCCGTGGAATTTTTGAATGTAGTTTATCTCATGTGCACTTCATTTGTTAGTCACTGTGTTTTCTTTTTCATAGCACTTCGATTCTTCTTGGCTTTTGTACAAATTGGTTATAAATGCTACATTTTCTGAGTAATGGATGCAAACTAACAAGATTCCCTTGTCTAGGGGCTTCTGCTACAGTTACCAGTCCTTTTTTTTTGTGACTGAGATTTGCACTGAATAGATTTACGTAGAGACAAAACTGTTTCCTGTAAAATCCTGAAAAAGTTCAAAGGGATTGCAAAGTGTAGGAAAATGCTATGTTAATTGGCAGCAGCTCAGTTCCTCCAGGGTAGGGAGAAAGAAATAACTAGTGGCAGTATTTTCCATTCACTGGAGAACTGTGAATTTCCTCAGGTTGCTGGCAGCAGTTTAATCCTTCAGGGGAGGGGAGTCAATGATTATACCTGCAGCCAGGAAATCCAGCTGACTGGCACTCCTCTGTGCTTCTGCCAAGTTGAGCAGTTGTAGAAAAAGGTATTAGTTAGAAGATGGTTTCAGTTTGTAAAGTTTGAAGAACGTTAGAATAAAAAGACATGCATCAAAATTTTGAGGCAGTGTCATCTGTTCCCCTGTAGGAATTACGTATGGCCAAGCAATGACTTCCCAGAGAGAGCAATTTCTGGACCAATAATGAATGCTGTTTATCTTCTCAGATGTGGGAGAATTTGCTGTCAGCATATATTTGTTCCTGGCCTATTTCTGTATGTAGGTAGATGGTGGAATTCTTACTTCCATATTCCCCAGACAATAGAAAATGAGAGAGTTCAGAACTGGACACTAAATGGAAGAGGAGAAATGAGTGCTAGGAAATGCATCATAGCACTGGGACTCACATGGTTGCAAGAACATGAGTTTGTGCTCAATGAAGAAGCAAAAACAACATGAGGAAGAGCAAGGAACAGATCGTAATAATGAATGAAAAACAACAACCCCAAACCCAAGGATTTTCAGAAGATCAAGGAAAGAAAGTGGTGTGAAGGATGGAGCAAAGTACTGAAAGAAAACAACTATGCTTGAAAAAATCTCACTTAAATAGTGTTGTTACAATTAAATGCCTTATGTAGCTCCAGTTTCTAAGTGCTAACATTTTTCTTGGTTTGTATGTGAGGATTTAAGAATCTTTTTGGATTATTATCCAGTCAAATAGCAACTTGTTGGAAAATATATAACAAAGTGATTCAATTGTGAGTTCAAAGAGGGAAGAGGAGGAAGGAAAGGAAATATTGTTTTGACTCTATAAGCTCCAGCGCTGTCAAAGGTAGGAAGTTGAAGTATTTGCTGAAATGGAAGTGCTTTTGAGTGTTCTGCCTCAATATTGTCCTGAATGAGTTGTGACTTGTTTGCCTGTAAGTAAAGCATATTAAATTTGTGTAAGAGCTTCAGCAGATCTTTAGGGAAAGGAGATCTAAGTACTTATAAAATGAATTCACTTTTCTAGATGACTGGAAATGATACTGGCAATTTCAGGTTATGATCAGTTTACAGATTTGCTGATAAAAATTCTTGGCTGTACTAAAAGACATGCAGATGTGGCCTGGCAAAGTGTTGTTCTTTATAAATGAAGTTGGAATCTCAGCTGGATCCCACTGTACTTGGTCTTTCTTCCTGTGTGAAGTAGCATGCCAGCTGAGCATAGGACATTTCTCAACATCTTGAAATATGTGTTTCATTTAAAAAAAAAAAGTCTGTGAAATTAATTGCAAAAATTATATACCTCAATATACAGTCTTTCATTTGGTTCTATATTTCGAACATAAAGTGAATGCAGAACTGGCACTGGTATTCATCAATAATATAAGATTTGATCTTGTGATTATTTGTATGGCTTACAGCATCTGAAAATTTGCCCTCACTCAAACAGTTATGGAAAACAGCAGCGTAGCAGCATGTTTAAAAGCCAGGAGAAGGAAACATGAGGTGTATGGACTGCCCACTCTTTACTTGCAGGGTGGACAACATTAAGGTTTATTTGTGACATTTAATATGTAATTGGAGAGTTTATTTTATATGGAGCCATATGTGTAATAATGACAAAATCCCATCACTTCAATATTATTTATTACATGCTGTGGCATCTTTTTGAATATATAGGGCGGGTTTTTTTCTATACACTTTACTATTCTGGAGTATATTCTGAAAAATACAGATTTAAGCTTGGTTGAGCTGTATTTAGAAAAGTTACTGCAAACATGGCTTTTCTTCTCTAGCTTTGTAATCAAATAGGAACAATTTGCAAATAGGAGATTTATTTCCTCCCATTGCTAACCCTTGTTATTTTGAGACATGGCTGCAGTTAGGTATCAGTGCTCTGCAGTCCAGGGGTGTGTGAAGTGAAGGCAGAGACATCTACCCCATGCACTGTTATTGCATATCCATAGTTGATAATTCACTAATTACAATAAATCCTATCCCAGGAGAAAAAGCCACCTTGTTCTGTCTTAGCCCGTTCTCTTGAAGGGGAACAGTGATAATGATAAAAAGAATACCACAACTTTGTCTTTAAAAGTACTCAGAAAGCACAGCACTGTGAATGCCAAAAGCGAAAATGAATAGTGCAAGCACTGCCCCTCGACTTCAGGCAGAGGAGTTTCTGATGCTCATCTCAGTGCTCTGCAGCCCTCCATGGGTAGGAGTATCAGAACAGGGCAAGCATAAAGTGATGCTCCTTGGCAGAATAGCTGCACACATCTCAAAAAGCCAAGTTTCATCCTTGCAATAAACATACTGAAACAGAATAAAACTGTTTGATAAGCTTTGTGCTGTCTTTTTTGACTTGCAGATATAAATCTTGTTTTGTTATCTCTTTTTGAATAGCATATCTCAGGCCCTGGTTTTTGTAGCAAGGTGGGGTCCCTGTCAGGTCAGGGAAGGTGTGGTGGGACCTGCGAGGCTCACCGGGCTGCAGAGCCTTGTACGCAGTGGTGGCTCTATCTTGTGGCCCCAGGTGGAGTTGCAGACCACATTCTTGTGCTTTCTGGGCTGCTTCAGGGCTTGGGAGCACCTGCAAAGGAGTTCCTGAAGGTCAAAACACTCTTCCTATCAGCAGGTCTTTTTCCTGCATCTACCATTAAGCTTGTAAATATTTTTTTTCTGGCTATTTCAGCTGTAGAATGTCCATGGTGCCTGCCTGCACGCCATAAGTGCTGAATGCAAAGCAAGTCTTTTAAGTACATGGACTATATGTGTTGTTTATTCTTACAAATAAAACATTTAATGTTAATTGTTACCTGAAAGTACCCAGTGTTCTTTAAATAGTGGGGATATGCAGTGGTAAAAGGCTTCCAGATTTTATAAAAATAACTTTGACCTAAATCTATCCCAGTCCACGTGAAAATGTGACTATATAAACCCAGCAAATACGTGGTTATTTGCTGGCATTTGTATCCATCCCAAGGGTTCCATGTACTGGCTCAATGTCAGGGCACCATAAAATAGAAAAAACCAAAGGCAGGCATTTATTTTCCTGGAAAGCTTACTGCTGAAGTATGAGGCACTCAAATAGATGAGAAAATATAAAAATCCAGTCAGACCACATTATACAGTAACATTCGTATTACAAAAATGAATATTGCACAATCAGTGTTGAAAATGGGATGAGCATTTGCAGCAAGAAGAAATAGCCATCAAATAAAGGAGACAGCATAGGAACTGTTCCTATGCTGTCAGCAGCACAGGGGTAAACTTTGCAGGTAGCATTTGTTTCAGTTCGGGAGACACTGCTCATTCTTTTTAAATTCACAGAATTGGTACTGATTTAGGTTATTCTGATCTTCAGAGTAACCTTTAAAACCAAAAAAAAGAAAAAAGGGGGAGGAGCGGGGAGAAGTAATAGATACATTATGCAGATACACTACAGATACATTGTACAAAACTTGACTAAACGTTGAAACATTTTTGGCATTTAACAATAGCTTCAGTTCAGTCAATAGTGAAGATACACATTTACAATTCATACGTCCTGCAGGTTATGTTTAAGATCACTGTTAAAATTTCAACTGCTGTTAAGCTTTAAAAACATTTAAGTAGATAAGCAATGGAATTGCATTTGCTAAAGTTAGCTCTCTTGTATGACTCTCAAGTACCACCTGAGCCCAGAAGCTCACCTGAACAACTTCGCAGCTGTGTCTGTTATGTTCTGGCTGCTTTTTGCAAATACCACTACCCCTATTTCAGGTTCAGTCACCTACCCAGACAAGGATAATGAACACCATTTACCAAATTACTAGTTGCTCATTGTTGTATCCCAACAGTGTTATTAAAAACAGGGAATCCACCATGCCAACACGTCATGTGTGCACGAGAACCCTGCCTGGGCAGGTACACGTGCCTGCAGTGAAACCTGATCTTGTTGACAAACGTGAAACTTTGAAATCAGATTAGTTTTCACTATGTGAGTAGTACAGCTCTTTTAAACAGGGCTGTGGAGGATTTGTTTTAATTCACACAAGAGTGAACTGATTAAGTTTCAGAAGAAAGAATTTGAATTATCTGTACTTATTATCCATGTACTTTGACAATCTAATTTTGAAAAAACATATTGTGAACAAAAGTTCCTTCACTTTGCCATTTTTATAGATACTGTCACCTTCTTGAGGTAGGTCATCAGTCCTCTACGCTGTACTCAAACTGCTCCTTACAGAGGTACTGGTTTGTTTTCCTCTGTTACTTTTCTAATAACTTCTGGTATGGTATTTGTCTGTCTGACCGTGGTTGAGCATTAGACCAGCTTCTTTTCTAAAGAGGCAAATTCCACACTGTCTTTGGCTTG
>WBMZ01005134.1:0-29726 GCA_013400975.1 Atrichornis clamosus
CGACAGCTCACACAAAATCACACCATCTCACATGCATCGTGTTGATTCTCTTTTTCACTGTGTTGAAATGAGGTGTGTCGTGACACAGGAACCAGAAAGCAATGTAAAATGAGTGCTTTGGAGAGGGGAAAAATGGCATTCTGAACTTCCTGAGTGATAATGAATGTACAATGCATAAAGCCATTTTGCTGTCATGATAAGGAAATAATCTCTGTAACTGTCTTCAAATATGTGTTGCTATTTGTCTGTGCTGTTTGTACTCTCAACACTTGTCTTCAACCATCATGCAGTACATTTTCAGGCGAAATAATAGTGTAGATATCAAGAAAAGTGCTTGCAGCCAGCACACGTGGGAATGATTTATGAATCCCACAAAATAAAATGAAGATAAATGGAATAAGAGGATTTTGATAGGAATAAAAAGTTGCAACTTTCTACTGTTTTGAAAGCTAAAAATAGTTTTATTGTAAAAATTGCACAATTGGGCAACTGTATATCATGCTTACGTGAACTCACAATTGTTTAATATTAAAACAAAAAAAGAAAGAAGAAAAAAGTCTATATTATTGTAAATTGCTGCAGAATTGCAGGTTAGTGTTGATAGATTTTGGTGCTGAGACCCATAGTTTGGTATCTTCTTGGATGTGAGGGTCTGTGTAAGGAGCTTTCACACACAATTTTCTCCAATTCACTGAAAATGCTCCATGTCCACTGATAATGTAGATGCAAAAATGGCCTGGAAGGGTTAAAAAGGCACAAGCTGGAACTCTTAACCCTCCTTGATCCAGTGCTTTGCGCTGGTACCTCTTACAGTCTAACAGGCTACAAGAATTAAAGTTCCCTTCCTGTCTTTTGTCAGTGGTGGCACTGTCAATGTTCCCTCCTCCCATGAAAATTATTAATTAAAGCTGAAATAGCTGTAAACAAGTTTCACATTATTTTTCCCCCTCTTCCCTTGGTTTTTCAAATTGGAAGAATAAAGGATTTTATCACGTAACGCAGGGTTTTGAACTCTGGACAATTAATTCTGAAGGTAGAAGATGAAAGGATTTTGTGACACAAATAACCTGGCACAGGTCATAGATCAGCTCTTGACAAACAGTGACACCTTGTTAAGCCCTAATGTAGTGCCATTTAAATTAGACATCTCGCTCTAAATGCTAAATGGACTCGCTTTGGAAACAGAAATAATTTGAAGCCAAGTCTATTTTGCAGACTAAAACTTTATGAAAATGACATTTTTTTCCCTTCTGAGCCTTCTCAAAGAACAGCATAGGGCTTGTGAATATAAATATTGCACTTAATTATAAGCATAGGCAGGGGTCTGCATAAGATACAAACTTTAACTCTTCTTTTTTAATTTGCTATTATCTCTGCCTAATTAATATAGTTAAAAGGTTGTTGCCTAAATCAATGTATGACCCCAATGCAGTCTTGCTAATATTCCTATATCCAATAGATCTTGTGCTGTAATTCCCCTGGAAGGAGTGGGGCATGTCAGATATATTAAATGAAAAGAGCAGATGTATATTAAGAGTGATGTAAATTTCAAGCCTGCACTTTTAATTTCACTAAATATTATTTTCCATCTTCATGATCATATTACATTGAAATGTGGAACTTCAATTTCCTCCGTTATTTCATTTAATAAAACCTTTGTCTCATCTGAGTTCTTGAAGAGATGTTAGCTTTAAATCACATTGACTTCACCCTATCCAATTTACATATGCTGAAGAAATAAAAGTCTTTTCAAGAGTTGCCATGGGGCTTCAGAAGACTCAAAGGAGTATTAAGACCTTGAGTTTAATGTGAACTGCCTCCAACACAAAACACAAATCTTCCCAACAGAATACTAATGGTTTAGTGTACAGTTGCATTTTCTGTGCAAGTTTGTAAAGTAAATAAACAATCCACATGTAGGGAAGAAATAACTAAATTATGGCTGAGCATTTGAGTTTAGAAACGTGCCAGCTGGAAATAAAAACTGCTTTCTATAGGCCTGTATTACATAAGAAATGTTATATGGTTTGACAGATGTACAAAATAGAACCCAGCGTAGATTAAAGGGGGAATTCAGAGCTCCTCCATTTTTCCTCTCAGGACTGAATACCTGCAGAACTGCATTAGGAATTTCTCAAAGTCACTGTGAATATACATATAAAGTGTTTTGCCTCAGATCTATATAAACAGAAATACTTCCACACTAGATTTACTTAGTTTTACTTGCATAAATATTTTATTTTTGTTTTGGTTTGTAGAAATCCTTGTCTCTTTCAAACAACGGACTCCATTGCATACAATTACTAATGGGGGAAATGTTTTCCTAATATGACCTCAATCTCATCTCTGTAATGGATTTCTCATTATAATAATTATATCCCATTAAAATGTCAGAACTGGTTTAAAAGATATCTAAGAAGACATGTCTGAGCAAACTAGCAGGCAGAAACCTTGATGTTAATTTACTTGGCATCATTTAAGGAAATGGAGAACTGCAGTACATAAAATGAGAATCCTTGTGTGACACCAAATGCAGGCAGATTGACTATATATAGTATTAGCACTTAAATAATTGGTCAGTCATAAGTAATTAGGGAGCATTGCAATTACACAAAGAGAAGGTTTGTTTCAAGTGGCGAGCGGAGTGAATGATTCCGAGTGAATGCTCCTACATGACAAATCCAGCCCTGTTTTCTGCTCAGGAACGATCTGCAAGCAGGCAGACTTTGGGTCACTTGTTTGGGTGCGATTGCAAACCCCCTCCCCTCACTGGAGCCCTGCTCCTGGGGCCGTGGTGTTTCCAAGAGCAGTGGGAATGCGAGGTGCTCAGTCTCACCCTTTGTCAGGGAAGAGTGGCTGAGCTATTTGGGCCAGGGTCCGACAACCTCTTCACACAAAGAATCTGCTTCTCCCATAAATGATCGCAGTAGTTTCAGCTCAGTAAGCTCATCCTGGTCTGGCTCTTTATTTAGAACGATTTCCATTCCTTGGGTGTTCAGGAGCAAGTGAGTGTGACAGTTTCCTGCCCTTTGTTATCCTGGTGTTTTGTGTGCAGTCAGACCCTGATTCAGCAAGCGAGTTCGGGATGAATGGAAAGAAGCCCCATAAGCTGTGCTGGGAAAGATGGGCACATGCATTGTGTTCTCTTGAAATCTCACATCCTCATCCATGCAGCTTTCCTGTTCACTCAGGTGTTCTCTGGAAAAATGTCCTTTAGAGACAGAGAGCTCTTTATAAATGCCAAATCAAAGCAAGCTGCAATAACAAGAAAATATCAGAATCTCTGAACATTGATAATTGACATGTCAAGTTTATTAATTCTTGTCTGTATCTGATTAATTTAAAAATACAATTTACCAGTATTTATACATATTTTTGTATCAAATTCATTAAAAAAAAAAAAAGGTAGGATGAAAACTGTACAATTTCCTATCAATATAATACTGCATTTTATAAGAAAAAAAGACCCCAACAACAAAACAAAACACAAAGCAACCCTCTCATGGGGAACCCAGCCGTAGAGTTCTCACAAAATATCACTCCTTCTGTGTGTGCACTATGCAAGTGCACTATTGGAAAGTAGTTTTACAATAGATTGCACACAAGCTGACTTCCCAAGATTAATTGGTACTAGAGACAGAGCTCATACTTCTTATGCAAGCAAACCTTCCATTGACTTAAAGTGCATTTCCCTGAATGAATGGCATGTTGAAACTCCTGGAAGGAAGCCATGCTGCAAAGAATTCAATTGAATGGGGTCAGAAACAGTCCCAGAAAGCCCTTTTAAGCTTGGAAAGCACCCTACTGAATTCCTTGCCAAGTGCAGTACTTGCTATCACATATATAAAGAGTAGCCTGCAGTCCTTCAGAGCTGGCTGAGCAGTACTCGCCAGGCTGCAGGGTGCAGACGGTGTAAGCAGCATCCCAGATCCATCCATCTTGCACAGGCAAATCCTGTCCAGGTTGTCCCAGTGTCCTGGCCGTGCTAGATGCTGCTGATCCCTACAAAATTCTCTTTGCTTCAGCATGACCACAGACTTCTTGGTCTTCCCTGCCAATGTTTTCATCTTGACACACATCTAGTTCTTTTCTCTATTAAACCTTCAGCATCATACAGCACCCCAGAGCAGAGAGGTAAAGGTATTTACAGTGATTATGTATTTCCTGATACTGGAAGTATTTTGCCTTCTTAGAATGCCAGATAAAGTTAATAGGGCAAGCCTCAGTAAACAAGGCTGATTACCTTGGCAATTTAGATTAAGTCCTTGAAATGGATTGTCGGAAATTAGTTTATTTATGTTACCAGATTAAGGATCCATTTCTCTCTCAGATGTCTCAGCTTCTATGAAATAATCTCCCTCCTGATAAGCACAAAGAGCTGGACACATTTCTTGTTCATTCCTGTTCATACTCTTAAATGGACTTTCAATTCATGACTTGAATTTGAGATTCTTAACTCAATGTTCCTTATTAATTCTCCTGTTGTGTTGGCTGGTTTTGCTAATTAGCTGTAGCTCTGTGCTCTGAGCTGTTTGGGTTTGACACCCCCAGAGCCAACCAACAGATGGTGACAGCAGCACACTGCTGGATTTAGCCTGGTTACACACGGCTTGGAGCCTGGGCTTCCTCTTAAAGGCATCACTTCTCACACTGTGGGCCCTGGTGGTGTTAGTAGAACCCAAATGTATTCACTTTTAATGTTCAGAGATGCTGCTGCAAGTCTGGAATGGCTCAGAGTCTGTGGCAGTGCACCCGAGCACAGCAGAGATTAAACCTGGCCACGATTTAAAGTCTCAGAGTGGTTATTGGAGAACAAACTCTCCAGCACAAAAGATACAGCAGTACAGCTTTTAAATCAATCATTTTTCCAGCGCAAGAGTCTGCACCTGCAAAACTCAAATTGGCATTTAGTAGTTTACAAACTGCAAATATCAGAAAAGTCATTTAAGCATTGTATTAGAAGAATCTTTTTGTGAAGGTCTGACCCTCTATAGGCTTCTGTATATAAACCTGCTGTGGAAATTAAAGTTTCATTCTGTGTTTTCATTCTATGGCACTGTACAGGCAGGGTGTGAGTTTAACAGTTAATCGCCTCAGCTTTCCATTTCCCTTAACCACAGGTAGAATTTTGTCTTCATTTGAGAAATACAACGTGATACAATTGATAAAATAAAATCAATAATTTCTATTTGATGCAACAGCCTTCTCCTAGAGCTTTGTTAGCAAAGGACAAAATGTTAGCAAAATTCCAACTTCAGATGAAGTTAGTGGGAATATTGTCATGCATTTTAATGGGCTGCAGTATTAAATTCATCATTAATACTTCACGGTAAGTCATTTTTTTTTGCTGGAATAACTTTTTACAGTTATTTGCTAAGAAGCAGAGTAACTTTTTAAAGTTTTTTTTGTATTTGAAGTGTTACATTTTAGTTAGTTCTTAAGATGGGAGAAATGTCTACTGATATACCCTTGACTCCATTTTTTAAATTTTGTAATGTAAATTTTCATGAAGATGGTGAAATGTATGATTTATTGTGATCCATTTATAGTGCTAGATGTTTTATTTGAAAATGCGGAGAAGTTTGGGAATTCTGATGGTGTGTCATTACTTTGAAAACTATGCGTGTCCACAAAGGGCAAACTCATTTTCCACATTCTAGAAAATCACAAGAAAAGACAGAAGTAGTCATTGGATCTGTGGGCTAAACTGAGGCGTTTTCTTGGAGCTCCACTTCTAGTTCTGGTTATAAGGCAAAATTTCATGAACCTTTTAGCACAGAAAGGAAGAAGAAAATAAAGACACAGACATAAATAATGTCACATGAGGAGAATCAGTCCAGTATTGCAGCAGGTAAGAAGAAACGTTTAAACTGCTGTAAAATGAACCTGAACTGAAGGTTGATTGAGAGCCCATCCAGTGCCACCCCTGCCATGGCAGGGACACCGCCCACTATCCCAGGGTGCTCCAAGCCCCGTCCAGCCTGGCCTTGGACACTTCCAGGGATCCAGGGGCAGCCACAGCTTCTCTGGGCACCCTGTGCCAGGGCCTCCCCACCCTCACAGGGAACAATTCCTTCCCCATATCCCATCTAGCCCTGCCCTCTGGCACTGGGAAGCCATTCCCTGTGTCCTGTCCCTCCATCCCTTGTCCATGGTCTCTCTCCATCTTTCCTGTGGCTCCTTCAGGCCCTGGGAGGCCCCCCTGAGGTCACCCCAAAGCTTCTCCTCTCCAGGCTGCACAATCCCAGCTCTCCCAGCCTCTCCTCCCAGCAGAGCTGCTCCATCCCTCTGCTCATCCTGGTGCCTCCTCTGGGCTCTCTCCAGCAGCTCCAGGCCCTTCCTGTGCTGGGCCCAGGGCTGGGGGTGGCTCTGCAGGTGGGATAAAAGCATTGACTACAAAATCAAAGTATTGATAATTTGGGAGCAGCACTCCAATTAACACTGCAGTGCTTGGAGGTTTATCATGGGTGCTTGTGAGATATTGTTTCTCAGTGTTTCACTAGAGCGCCTTTCCTGCTGGCCAGGACATTGTTAATCCCTCCTGGGAACAGTAATCTCTCTGGTCAGTGCTGTGTTAATGCTGCATTTGGTGTCATTTGCTTGATGCAGTAAAATAGCAGCAACTACCAGGAGCTCAATTAAAACTTGCAAGTTTCATTCCAAACAACTGCACAATTCTTCAAAGAGTGATTTGAGAGAATGGAAGAAATAACAAATCTAGTGAGTAGGACTGGATGCTCCCTCTGGCCATAATAAAATACCTGTTGAATGAGAGTTGACATCAATGGACTTCAAAATTGAACTCTGTGTCTTAATTAATGGAAATGTCACAACATTCTTTTGGTTAGGCTTTCAAAGCCAGATTAAATACTGGGCACTCCTGAAAACTTTGGGATTCTGTCATTTTTAATGTGATAACAAGGAATTAAGGCTAAAGGATCTCTAACTAGCAAGACAAGCACTTTTCTATGAGCTTATATCTGCACACAAAATATTCAGGTGCAGAGTTCTGGCCATCTGAATATTCAAGTGAGCAAATTTTGGCATACAAAGATTACAGTATTATGTTCAAAACTGACAGAAATACTGTGCTTCTGGATTTTGCTATATTCTTGTTTGATCTCTGAAACATTTGTGTTTGTAAACAATCTTACTCCAAACTCTTGCTCAGAAGCAAGGTGGAAGGCAGGTGCTGGAGGATGGACTCTGAGGTAAATGTAGTTTCCTTACCTAATGAGTTCAAAAGTGATATGATAACATACAAACCCAGGGTAATTCCCATTAAAATTAAGAAAATGGGAGCCAAACAGTGCTTGCTAGGCACATGTGAAATAATTTTTTTCAGGAGGAAACAGTTGAGTAAGACTGTACTGAAAGTCAAGCATGAACCTCCAAAGGTCAAATCGACGTTTCCCAGGCCAATATGTTTTATTGATAGCACCTTTAAAGATTTTTTAGGTGTAAAATTGATTCCCAATCTCAATCTAAGTATCTTAGAAGAAACTTTTCAGTGAGGAACTGTGAAAGGAAGGGATTGAGACTCCATTAGGGATTGATATTTTATAATTCTTTATGTCTTAACCACATCTCAGGCAGTGGTTCCGTAACCTTTGAGAGCTCTGATTGACTGAAGGGCTGGTTAAGGTTCCTGCTGCTCCCTGAGGTTTTGGGAAGCTCATATGTGACCTTAAGAGTGAGACTGAATTTTTAAGGCTCTGCTCCGTGCTGTGCCCATCTCAAGGGAATCTCTGGACGAGGCTCTGCTTAGCAGCTTTGCTCAGACTTTAACAGGAATGTGGTCTTTACATCCTTAGGCTGATCCTTGGCAAACCCTCTTTCTCTCTTTGTAGGCTGATCCATAAGAGATCTCTGAGCTGTCACTTGATCTCCTGCCACCTTTCACTTTCTGAGGAGGGAATTTCACCATCTGGCCAAGGATGTGCTGGGAGACTGCAGGGAGAGCAGAGGATGTGGGAAGCAGGAGGTCTCTGTGCTCTTGCTGTTCTTGTACAGGCCAGGAATAGTCTTTGCTTTCACAGCAATTATTGGATAACTGCACTGCTTCCCCTGCCCTCACAGAGCTTTTCATATAGGAAAACAGTAATTGTATGGATAAAGTTACTGGGTAAGAGCACAAATGCCACTCCCAGAAATCCTCCTACAGCCAGAAGCTGAATTTGTGCAATAATAAACAAGCAAACTGTGCAAGCATTAACTCTGCAGGGAAGAAAAGAAGTATGGAGTATTTCTATAAATGCTGCTGGGACAAACTTTTGGAGCTATGGATTGTGTTTTGTATTATAGATTTCAGAACTACTCAGCTTTTCTTTGTGTAGTCTCATGCATGTATGACAATGAAATTGGATTTTCTCATGAAATAGCTAAGTATCTTGTGTTTATACTTTTCGATTATTTTCAATCGAGGAAATGCCATCCTTGAGATGGCATCAAGAGTTGGGAAGCTTGAGAACATAGTCATCACCAAGAGCTAATCCATCAATAAATGAGGGAGGCAAACAGCTTAAAAGGATGTCTGCTCCTTCCTGAACATGTGTCAGTGAAAGGACTGGGCTAAAGGATCTCTAAAAATAGGGAGTGTGTGGGGGTGAGAGTGCTGAAACACAGAAATGTGAAACTCTGAGGGGCCATTCGTCTGAGATGTAAAGTATCTCTGGTACTACACAGTTGAGTGTTGGGCCTGAACAGAAGAACCCATAGTGCAGGAGTCACTTTGGGTAGATTCTATGATTTCTAGGAAAAGGTGAAAAGAGTAACAAGCCCACTGGCCTTCATATAAGCCAACAAAATAAAATTTTTAACTTAAAAAACGCCATTTTTTTTTCTATTTATTGTGGCAGAACTTAAAAAAACTTTTCCTATGGTGAAAAAAATCTAAATCGATATTATGTACCTTCATAACAGCAGTGAAACAGAAGCTGTCTTGTAAAGGAAATTTGCTGGATGTCTTAGGGGGAACAAAGGGATGTAGAGCATCTCTGCAGAACCCATTCTGAAAGCTCTGTAGGACTTTCCTCTGTCTTTCAATATTCCTGCCCTTTTATCACTCCTTCTTGAGCTCTGGCTGACAATTTAGATTTGTCCTTGACCTTATCTAATCCCCTGAGCCTGTCCCCCAAGATCCATCCTGCACAAAGAGCTGTGGAAGTGCAGGATGATGGACCTTGTGACAGGCAATGGATGAATTCAGACCTGCCCTTCTGATTTTGAGTCTGGCACACAGTTCCTCAATAAATCCAAGGATTTAGGTGTCCCTTATTTGTAGATCATGGGGAATTGTATGTTTAGTGAACACAACCTCTGTTCTGTTATGAATATATTTTATTTTAATACGGTATCTATTGTGTATATATCTTTATTTTCATATAGATATAGATATAAATATATATGAAACCTTCCTGTGTAAATAAGACTGCATGATTAACACCTGAAAATTGCCTAGGCCTAGCCAAGAGACAGTGCCCCTCCTACATATTTTAGCTCTGATATTAAATTAATTATCATTTTTTCTGAAATCAAACCTGTGCATTTAAACCAAGAAAACAGCTCCTATTAACGTCCTTCATTTTTTAGCAAAAAGCAATAGAGAAAAATATTTTTTATTGCAAGATATTCATCATGCCCGTTCTGGCAGTGCACTCTGACAAGGCTAACAGCAAAGGGGACTGATTCCACAGAACCTGAGAACAAATAATCCCATTCTGTCCACACTGCACACACTGGATTTGCTTGATATATGATTATTTTCATTGATTGCTGAAGCTTCCTGTATTGGTTACAAGACCATATGCTTTATCCACTTGTATCTCTCCATAAATACACCTGGCCTGCTTCTGGGATGCCAAATTCTTTTGTACCTCCTAATTTTTTTTTGTACCTCACTTGTTTCAATTAATATGCAGAGAAGACAAATCGATTCATTTCTTCTCTTTAAATTCTGCAGCACCACTTCTCTGGGCAAGGCCTCAGTTTTATTTCCAGTTCTTGGAACAGGAACCCAGAAATGTTTCATCATAATCTTATCCTTGTGTTTTGCAAATATGCAAAATCTTTGTTAAAAAAATAGCAGCCAACAATAGAACTCTATAGATTTACTTTGTTCTGAACAGCATGTTAGAAATTGTGGTGGGGCATTAATTCTTATGTAACCAGTTAATTTAGTATTACAAGGGAGCGCAGTCTATGGTTAACAAGAATGTGGTGATTCCTTAACTGTAAATCTAGTTGGTTAGTAATAAATCTTTAATTTCTTGCATGTTTTTTTAATGTGGATTAATGTCTTATGTCTCATTGAGCTTCACAGTCTTTATTAAAATAAATTCAACTGTAGAAAAGTAAGAAATCTACACATTTCATGTTAAACTAGTATATAATTTAGAGCAATAAACTCAAGAGTGTGTGCTTATAGGATAAGAGAAATAAGTCAATGTGGTTTTAAACAGATTCTTATGCATCAAGATGTTGCAGAGCCCACTGAGACAGTGCAACACATATAGCATAAAGAGAATGTGATGTCTGAAGTGTTTATGTAGTCTGTTTAGCATTTTATAATTGAGGAAGTCTATATGTTAAGCTAAAAATACCAATCTGTACAACAGGGTAAAATGTTTTTCTGAGATTCCATTTGTGCAGTCCAAAGGGACACCCATAAATTAACATTTTAAATGAGAGCAGAAATGGCTTTAGCAGAAATTCTGTGGGAGGGCATCACCAAAGGCGGAGTGTGCGTGAAAATAACTGGGCTTTCCACCACACAGTGTTACTGAAAGGGTTAATTAATAATGTTTGGTGTGATTATGGTTTGATTATGGTATGATTATGGTTTCCTTTAACCACCCCAGATGGGTTTTTATGTAACCTGGGACACTCCTGAAAGCAGGGACCTGTTGACAAATGACAGTCCCTTTCCTCCAGGAACGGCCTCTCGGATCTGCTGCTGCTCCCAGCGTTCCTGACACTCCGGATTTTCAGGCTGCCAGATTTCCAGAGAGATGCTTCACTATGGAAAATCTCAGTGCTTTGCTTGGTGAGTTACTTTCAACCAGACCAGCAACCTACCTCCCAAACCTCTGACTCGGTGGGGCTAATTTGGAGTCTTTTACACACCACAGCAACAGAAAAAGAAGTTGTAGAGCCCAGATCTGAGATGTGCACCCAGCCCTTTGCAGAGGGCCTGTGAACCCAAAGGGCTTCAGCTCATGCTGTGCAACATCACTGCCCAAGCCCCCTCACTGTGGGTGTTTGCTTGTGCAAATTGATGGTTGGTAGCTCTTTCCCCATAAGGGCTTGGAATCTCTGACTTGAGGTGGGTTTTGCACGCAGCTGGATCTGCACAGACTCTTGGTGCTGTGTGAGGGCCGTGGCCCACCCAAAGTTCTGACTGCAGATTTTAGGACTGAAATGCAATACCCGCTCTACTGGGAGACCTGCTCAGGAAAAATCCAATTTCTCTGAGCTGATCATCTCCTGGACTCAAGGCAAGATAAATATTGACTTCTTTTACAGTGCATTGCATACACAGGCTTTAATAGTTATTTAATTATCCACTTTTCCATGTGGGGGATAATGTGCAATAAACTGAATCACTGTTACCAAATAACATGTTCATTTTCCAAGGCAATGCTGGAGCACTCACTCTTTAAGAAGCAATACATCTTGTGCCTACTGCGCTGCAAAGTTGAAGGTCAGTCAGTTTATTAACCCCAAATGGCTTTATAACCTATTAAACATAAACCATATCTGAATTATTAATTAATATTGCCGTATTATAGTGTGCTCTGTCCTCTCATGTCTTTCTAGCATTTGTCATTCCTCCCCCTCCCAAGCCCAGTGGGGCTCTTTGTGGCCGTTCACAAACCTTCATCCCAATGAATAATTAATGCTCACTCCATTTGAATTGTTTTTAAAGAGTTGGCATTGGCAATGCAATCTGTTGTAAATGGGAATGTCTTCATTTCTTTCCTGACCCTGGGATGGACTCCCTGGGTGAGTGGCAGCTATCATTCATCACCTGTGCAGTGCAGATGGCACCAGCACTGTTTCAAAGAGTTATTTCAATGGCCAATTAATTATAATCTGATTGGAAGATGCTTTGTTATTAGTCCCTGGGTAAAGGCTTCACCTGCTGAGTAACTTACCTGGCGTTCTCAGGTGTCAGTGACAGTGGCATCAAAATATTACCTGGAAGAAGTCAAGTATTTTATCAATTGTCACTGAACACCACTGAGGCTGTGCATAAATTCTTCTACCGAGGAAAATCACAGGCATATCAGCCAGTGATCCCATAAAGCTGAAGTGTGCTACAACTGCCAGAGGGTACCTAAGAAACCATGAATCACTAAAAAGAAAAACTTTATAGCAAAAAAAAATTTATAGTGTGTTTGGGTAACATTTTAGAGTATTTAAAGTATGGAATGTGTTCAGACCATCTCTAGTGAGTGGAGAGGCAGTTTAAATGTGATTGTTTGGGGTTTTTTCTTACTATATGCAGCTTTAATATTTTTAATTTTACCTGTTCCACAAACATTCCAGTCACAGCAAGTCCACTGTCTGCAGCCATGACCTGGTGAGGTGCTGTGATAATGAATCCAGTATCTCAATACTGTTGTTTTACACTTTCATATTGCATCATTGGCTACATGGTGCTGCTGATAAAAATATAATTGACAAAAGTTTTACCTTTAGGTCCAGGACTTTTAAAATAAGTTACTTAGGCCTGGTAAATGTTGCTTGTTATTCTGCAGATTACTGCTGTCATTTATT
Organism: Atrichornis clamosus; assembly: GCA_013400975.1. Lineage (NCBI taxonomy): Eukaryota > Metazoa > Chordata > Aves > Passeriformes > Menuridae > Atrichornis > Atrichornis clamosus. The sequence goes on from WBMZ01005134.1 coordinate 12,781, forward strand.
GCTGAGGAAAGTGGTCTATCACTCCTCAATATTTCATGCTAAGAAATGATGATGCCTAAAATATTCCTTTTATGATTCTGAGATATTTGAGGCAGAACTCTCCACCAGGCAGGGCTCTGACAGCAGTTCCTGCTTTGCTTCCCCTCTTTAAAGTGCCAAAAGCCCAGTACTTAAAATTGGTCTTGTTTAGTGTTAGTAGATCAGCCTAAAGTACCTTGGGAAATTCTGGGTAAAACAGAACTAAAAGATTAAAAGATAAATCTCCACCTTGTCCAAAGGATCCTGGCATTTGTTCCAGTCCTGCTGAGCAGCCTGGGTTGGGAGAAAGGGTTGCTGAATTATTCAAACTCCAAATGGTTTTCTTGGTGTCTTGAGGTTCCTTGAGAGCCACAGGCTCATCACTCTCTTTCTGAAGATACATCCTCTTCCCTCAGGTCACGAGAGAGAGACACAGCCTTGCCCCTTGCTTTACAACTACACCTTTTTACTCTCAAGCATATATAGGAAATTAAGAAATAAATAAAAGAGATGTTTCTCTTCTCTAATGGCCTTTTAGATACACATGTGGAGTCATCATAAATTTCTTTCCTGGTCTCGATTTGCAGAGTCAGCCCTTTCATGTTTACTGAAGGGAAGTAGTGTGGCATTTGATTTTGGAGCCCTTCCCTCTTACACATTGTTTTTCCTATAATCTGGTTTCATGGTTTTATTTAGGATTTGATTGTTCTCTGGGCTTATTGACTTTTATCCAATTATTATCTATATTAAAAAGAAGGTACTTCATACTAATTTTATTATTTTATTTGCTTTCCTTTCTTGTTTCTGCCTTCACTTGTTCTGTGGCCAAATTTACACCTTTTTAAAGGAAGCACTGATGTTTTTCCCATCCAAATTCCCATGAATTGCCAATCATTCATAACCTTATTTTCTGTTTACATTTCTCCCTGTGGTCAATTTTGTCTGTAATTTTCCTTTGCTTTCTCTGCCATGCAGACACATTTAGCCTAGCTGAATATTTTTACTATTATTCTTTCTCATCTCTTATTATCTGAGACACCCAGTTTGGAATATTTGGGCTCCCTGAGGGTGTGTGTTCCATCCTACCATAGCCATAGACAGTTATCCTTCTGAGATGTATAAATTCCATTCTGCACAGTTCACAGAGTCTGTTGCAGAGAGGGTTTAGCTGAAACTTTCAAGAATCAAATCCTATCTGCTCTGTTTAATTACTGGAAGTAACATAATCTTTCTGTAGGGTTTGAGATTTATTCCTGTGGCTTGATTCTTTTTTCCTCAGCACATGGAGTTTGCTGTCCAATTAGTCACTGCCTCCCCTCTCCAATAATCACCACATTTCAGCTTGTTTGGTGCAGTTGGTAGTAAAAGTGTAAGATCATTTGAGTAATTACAAAAATAACTTTCTGCTGTGTTGTCCTTAATCATAGAATCATGGAGTCACTGACGGGTTTGGGTTGGAAGGGACCTTAAAGATCATTTCATTCCACCCCTGCGGTGGGCAGGGACACCTCCCACTATCCCAGGGTGCTCCAAGCCCCGGCCAGCCTGGCCTTGGACACTTCCAGGGATCCAGGGGCAGCTACAGCTTCTCTGGGCACCCTGTGCCAGGGCCTCCCCACCCTCACAGGGAACAATTTCTTCCTAAAACCTAATCTAAACCTAGTCTCTGTCAGTGTGAAGCCATTCCCCCATGTCCTATAATAACAATTTCTAATAATTTATGCTTATTCACAGTATTATTTGTTTTTAACTTAAATTAGAACTAGCAAATTAAAAGCAACATTAGAACAGCACTACCATTAAATTTCTGTACTTGTCATGTTTACCTTGGCTACCTGAAGGTGGAGGGGTTGTGTGAGAGCAGGTAATGTTTATGTGGCACAGCTGAGGTCAGTAATTAATCCTACTTTAACCTCTGTCACTCCTGCAGTGGCCTTTTAACTGTGCTACTGAGAAGTCTCAATAACAGCAGCACAGAAAAACTGCATGACAGTTAAGTGTTTTAATGACACACACTAAAGCAACGCTACTGATTAGATCCTTTGCTAATTATCTTCTGCTTCTTCTGTTGGTTATACTTCAACTAAATAGACATATTTACAAATAGCATTGCTTCTTAATATACCCCTCATAGTTTAATTCCTATAAGACAGAACTAAATTTTTTGAAACATTATTTTACTCTCTTCAGGAACACAAAGCAAGTAATTTTTATAAGGGTATTAGAGGACTTATAAACACTAGAAATTTCCTTTATCTTTTTTCCATAACTTGCCTATACTTTATTCCTCATAATTATACTGAAGTTATGTAAGGAGCACTGTAATATGGTATTGTTTTTGCAGAAGCTTAGTAACTGCTGGATGGAAGTTCTCTGAAGGATTTTCATCCTTAAGCCTGAAGCCTGATTTTACTTTAAAGTGCCCCATGTTGCCTTGACTTGGATTCAGACTGCACTTAGCTTTTCTAGGAGAGGATTTGTATGTCCTTTGAACAGGGAAGGAGCTGTAGTTTCTCCCTGGTGGATAGATGTTAATCTGCAGCACAACGTGTGTGTAACACCCAAATAATTCTGGAAAACCCAACGGGACTCAAAGGAGATTCTGTAAGAACAAAGGCACAGGTCTAAGTGTATGATTATCATGGAATCACAGAATATCCTGGGGTGGAAGGGACCCACAGGATCCAGCCCCTGTCCCTGCCCAGACCCCCAGCAATCCCCCCGTGCATCCCTGGGAGCGCTGTCCAGAGGCTCCTGGAGCTCTGGCAGCCTCGGGGCCGTGCCCATGCCCTGGGGAGCCTGGTCAGTGCCCCAGCCCCTCTGGGGGCAGCAGGAGCTGTTCCTGCTCCCCAGGCCCTGCCCTGGCCCAGCTCCAGCCGTTCCCTGGTGCTGTCCCTGGTCCCGGAGCAGAGCTCGGAGCTGCCCCTGCGCTGCCCCTCGGGGGGAGCTGCAGCCCCCGCTGAGCTCTGCCCTCAGCCTGCTCTGCTCCAGCTGAGCCAGCCCAGGGCCCTCAGCCGCTCCTCGGGTGGCCCCTGCAGGCCCTGCCCATCCTCCCGGCCCTCCTCGGCACACTCCGCAACACCTTCAGGGCTTTCCTGTGTCCTGGTGCCAGAACTGCCCCAGCTCTGGAGGTGAGGCATTGAATGGAAACGCAATCACAGAACATCCACCTATCTATCTAACACATATATATTCCGTTGTCCTACTTTGCTACTTTTCTCCTCACCCAGTTGCTCAGCAGATATCTTCAACATGACGTGCAGTCCTCTGTTCTTAACCCAACCTCATATGCTCCTGTCATGCCTTTTAAATTTCTTTGCTAGCAAAGGCTTTGACCCAGAAATTCTCTCTCCCAGGAGAAAATGCTGCTCATATGCTGCTTCTCTCACATGCTAGATCTCAGCTGGAATAGTTGGGGTAGAAATGTCTCACCTGTTACAAGTGCTTCTCTCCCTGGTGTTGCAAAAGGGTAGAATAATAAGCTGCTGGGAAGTAATCCAAGTATTATGAACACTGGATAATTGCATGACTCATAAGAGACCAAGGAATGTCCACTTCATTAAAAAAAAAAAAAAAAAAAGCCCAAAGCAGTCCAGATTGGCAAAACACCCTTTGGGTTTATACCTGCAGGGTTTTGCTGTGCAAATATATGTCTGAGAGGTTTATTACTATTTTTCCACTAAATTAGATCCTTCATCATGAATCATTCACAGTGTGATGTTTGTAATAGAACCAAACACCAAAACATAGCAAAGCTTTTAGCTTTGCAAAAGGCACATGTGTCTCCTTCCCAGGATTTGTTACTCATGACCAGGAGCTGAGGGAATCTCCAGTATTGTATTTCATTGTTGTTCTCTGAGGTTTGTTCCACAAGTTGTACAAGACTGTGTCGATAAAAGATGTTTGTTCTTTAATAACTAATGGAGTTGGCAATTTTGTGGTGGACAGACAAGCATCTCATCCAGCAGATGAGATCCTGGAAGAATTAAAATTCTGACAATACAATACATGTCATTTTTTTGGCAGCTCAGGACTTCCTCCTAGTATTCACTGTAAGTTAGAAGGCACAGAAATTGAAATGCCAAGAATTCCATTATTATAGAGGAACTGGATTCTGCTACTATCAACACGAGCTGGCTCTCATTATTAGTAAAAATCTGAATAGCAGTACAAAGATGATATATGCACATAATATGGTTTGTGGTTACTCTGAAATCAGGGTTAATTTAATCCCGAGCTCTCAGCTTTCACCACAAGAAAGGATCATAGCTGAGCCTGTGATGCTTTTCTGGAGATCAACAGGCCTGTGGACAGGGAAGAACTGGTTTTGCTCTTCAAGAGTGAGCATTTCTCATTAATACTCTGAAGCATTTATACTAAAACTAACTGATCTGATTACACACAAACTTCAGATTGATTAGTTTTTTTCAATTTAGTGTTACCTGATAATCCAAGTTCCACTGATCCTATTAGAAGTTGAGAAAAGATTACAGAAAGCCTTGTACTCAATTTAAACGTAAATCAAAGTACAAGAAGGAAGAGAAAAAATATTTTCTCATGGAAATTGAGCATAAAATGCAATTAAATTAATACAGCAGATAACAACAGTAATATTTTCCCCTCACAAAGGAGCTTTTTGATATTTATATATATATAAATATGTAGATATCTCCTGATGTTTTAACATAGAGCACATCACATGATTAGAAACAATACCAATATTGATTTCTTTTTGTATTTTTAATTCATTAATCACAAGTTTCCTTGTAAAGATTTTACTTCCACCTGACCTCCTAGATCAGATTTTCCACCAGTGAGGCAGTTTTAACACTCAAGAAGGAGGGATTAGCGCTCTGTACTAATTAGGAGGCTGTCTGGCTTTAGCACCCTTTGATTTTCCAGCTGGATTGATGAGGTCCCAGTCAGAGTCGTGTCAGCACAGAGTGACCCTTGCTCTGAGGCTGCAGGGATGAGCTGTGTTTTGTGATTTTCTGCCTGCTCTGGTGCATCTTTTGTGTTGACCTCCTCATCCAGGTAAGAGTAGTAAAAATACAAGGGATAAATACATCTAGATGAGAGGGCAGTGGTCTGTGAGTTTTCAAATTAAATTTTTGTCTAAATTTAAGATAGATGCCACAAATTTATTAATTTTTTTTCTTTTTTTAGGTTTTTTTTCCTTTTAAGGGTTTTTTTTCTTTTAAATTTTTTTTTAATCTTTTAGGGTTTTTTACTATTTTTTTAGGTGGTGGGGTTTTTTTAGGGTTTTTTTTAGGTTTTTTTTCTTTTAGGTTTGGTTGGGGATTTTTTGTTTGTTTGGAGGGTTTTTTTAGTATTTTTAGTGTCAGAAATTTCCTAAAGAAAGGCATTTTTGTTTCCGGGCAAAAGAAAAGTTTGAAATGTGAACATGCTTAGAAACATTGAAATAGTGAGTTTTTACTCACTCAGCTCTTGGTTTCCCATCCCACAGACTACAACAGTTGAGTGAGTTTTTACTCACTCAGCTCTTGGTTTCCCATCCCACAGACTACAACAGTTCTTAGACACTGATGTGAGAAATGTGTTTTCTTTTTCTAACATTCACTCAGGTCTATTTTATTTCCTAGATTTTTTCCTTCTGACACGCTGAAATCCATAGAATTAAACCAAAGTCTCATGGTTTAGGGAAAAGACGAGGAGCAGGCTGGGGTGAAAGGGCAAGGAAAGTGCACATCAGTGATTTTTGGAGGTTAATGTCATTTTGAACACCAGTGCCGTGTGAGTTCCCACCCGAGTGTGAAATGGGGGGTGCTGGAGTTGCATCCTCTGCTTTTGCTGAGCTCGGGGAGGGCGAATCTCAAAGGCCGCAGTAATGGCAGATGCCTCTGTGCCCTGCCCGGTTCCCTGGATGAGTGGCACAGGAATGTCTCTGGGCTGGATGGGGATGGTTTGCTGCTCTCAGCAGGTTCCTGATGCATCAGCTCCTGCTAATGCCAGGAAAGAGTCACCTTCCCTGCTGCTGGGGTATTCCTCCAGGACTGCCTGCAGTGATGAGGCATTTTTCCACCTTTTTGTGCCTTCCTGAGAAGCGTGGGGGGCAAGGTGGCCATAATAGTTGTTAGTCAAGCAGAACTCTCCACGGTCTGCAGGTGGAGAGAAGTGAATGGAGTGTGTGCCAGGATGCGGCTTCTGTGGATTCAGTGTTCTTACAGCCTCTTCCCAAGGGCCTCTCCCCAGCCATTCTTTGGGAAAGACCATTGGGGTGGAAGGATGCTGGGTTAACCCAGTATGATTATTTTTAGGGTCACTGTAGCCTTTCTGTGTAGAAGATTGTTAAATGTTTTGTTGAATCAGGGCCCTCTCTGAGAAAAAAAAGTGTGTGAGCATTTGGCAAACATGAAAAACCTGAAGTATTTTAAAATTTAAAAAAAAAATTAAAAAGACAAAGGTTTTCAGCAAGCTCTATCCTGAATGTGTTAATATCAAGCCTTTTATCTTCATGTTCTACACTGATGTAATCATAAGCTACCAACACCCACCTTGACCTGCACATTTGGGACTCTTCTTCTAAATAAAGCTTATCATTCCTTGGCTAAATTACCAAAGAATCTAAATCTGTGCATGTGAGAAGCTTTTCCCTTCTAGTTCTCTTAGAGCTTAGTACAATACACAGTGAACTGTAACAGTTTATCACAGAGCAAACACGTCATGTGCTCGAGTATGGATTGACAGACAGGAGCTGGGTTAATTTACTCTAACCTTCCCTAAAAAGTTGTGTTGAGGAAGCAAAAAGCCATTATCACACGGCTGACCTTTGCCAGGAAAATATTAATCTTTCCCCAACTCAGTTTGTGAGTACATGAATATCAACCCAACTGTTCTCAGAAATGTCAGCAATCTAAAATAGGCAGCAACATGCTGCACATCAGAAACACTCCCAACAAGGAGAGGGTCTTCCTGAGGACACAAAGGGAACTAGGGATTGAGGATGCATCCATATGGAGGCAAATTTAATAGGCATCCGCAGGGGTTCCTCTCTGTACCAGCTTATTCTCAGTTACTTGGTTCATTAAATAGTTCTTAAATAAAATAATTGCAATAATTAGTTTCCCCCAAGACAGACGAGGTATTTTAAAATTAACACGAGTCAGAAAGAAGGTTGGTTTAACAGGACCATACTCTCCAGCTATTAATTTAAATAAATTAATAAAGGAATTAAGATTTAGGGGTTTGGGGTTTTTTTTAGCAGAACCTGCATTGTTTTGTTTGTTGTTTTGCTTTATCTTCTTTTGGTTAGTGCCATCCATGAGATATCACAGAATCATGGAATCACAGAGCGGTTTGGGTTGGAAGAGACCTTAAATCTCATCCCATCCCACCCCTGCCATGGCAGGGACACCTCCCACCTCCCACTACCTGCTGCTCCAAGCCCCGTCCAACCTGGCCTTGGACACTTCCAGGGACCCAGGGGCAGCCCCAGCTTCTCTGGGCACCCTGTGCCAGGGCCTCCCCACCCTCACAGGGAACAATTCCTTCCCCATATCCCTTCTAGCCCTGCCCTCTGGCCGTGGGAAGCCATTCCCTGTGTGCTGTCACTGCAGTTCCTGCTGAATTGTGCCTCTCCCATTGCCCTGCAGCCCCTTCAGACCCTGGAAGGGGCTGTGAGGTCTCCACACAACCTTCTGCTCACCAGGCCGAGCAGCCCCAGCTCTCCCAGCCTTGATCCAGAGGGGAGGTGCTCTGGTTCCCTCAGGAATTTGGTGACCCTCAAAGATGATTTAATTGTTGAATAGAATTTTCTCAGTTAAGATATAAATAGCAGCCGCTATTATCTATTTGGGCCTCAAAAGGGTTTAAAAGTGATATTATCTACTGTTTGAGAAATAGTTAAGTCCCAGGATTATTTTTTTTAATTTCTTACCAGGAAAAAAATCTGCAGAATTACAAACACAGTTAATTTGCTGTGCTGTGGGTGTACATATCTGAGGGTTTTGGCTTCTCAGCAGGCACAACACACCAGCTCTCATGGCTCAGGTGGCAGGCAGGCTCTGGAGGTGCACACCCTGTTCCCTGCTGGATCCCTGCCCTCTGGAGAATGTCCCTTGCACACAAAGTGCAGACAGTGCTGCCAGCCGTGCAGGGTGGCACCTGAAAGAACAAGGTTTTGGTTAAAAGTCATAAAATATACAGCTATTATCAGGAACATCTTGACACCGAGGCCAATAGGGAGAGGTCTTTTGATCCAGGATCAGCAGACCAGATTTAAAACTGCATTAAACTTTTATTAGAACATATCCATATTGGAATATATCAAATAGAATTCTCTATGAGTTACTTCATAAAAAAAGCAGAGTATTTGAAAATGTCATGGCTTGCTACTATTTCAAAGTTAGAGGCAGCTGTTCTACAAGTGCCACTGTGTTGAATAATGGTATTGAGGGATTTGTGGTTTGAGTTTGATTGGGATTTTTTGGGGGGAGTCATGCTTTCTTTAGGGTTTTCTTTGTTGTTTTGTGGTTTGTTGGTTTGTTTTGCTTTTCTCTTGAGATTATGTCACTTTTCTTTAGGGAAAATGAGAGGGGGAGGAAGTTGTTCCTTTTCTCCAGAAGCTCCTAAGCATGTTTTCTGTAGCAAAGGTGTCCAGTTCACCTTGTGGATTTGGGAGGTATGAGAAAGCAGGATGCTGCACAGGAGGTGAAAGGCTTTCCTGAGAATCAGAGGAAAATTCACAGAGTTTGCTTTTGTTCTTAGTCTTTGAGTAGAACAAAACGAAGCCCAAAAAGGAAAGACATTCAAGCTCACCATGGTCAGAGGAGGTTGGTGTAGAAAGCCCTGTTACTGCTTTTGGCATCTCTGTTTGCTGTCATGTTTTTATTATCATAAAAAGCCAAAGGATTTATTTCTTTAGTTGAAGGCTCAGAAATTGGAGTCTTCTTTGCTGCAGTAATGCTTGAAGATCAAGGCAGCTTCACCACAGAGCTCTGCCCAGCTCAGGGTCACAGTCATCAGGGTATAAAAAGTCAGGCTGTGCAAAGGCCACAAAGGAAGTTTCTTTTGTAAAAATTATATCTGGTAAGATAGGAGGAAAACAAGTTTTTTCCCTGAAAACAAGTTTTCACAAAAGAAGCAACAGATCAGAACAGAATTAATATGTGTACCCTATACATGAAGTTTAAGAAAGTGAAAATAGTTCCAGGAAAGACCTGACAGAAAACTTACAGACAGCTGCAGCAAAGAACTTTCACAGGTATTTCCACCTGCTCTGTCCTTCCTTCTTACTCATAGAAAACCCTAAAAAACCAAAGAAAACCCAAATGAGATGACAAAGCAATGCTAAATGTACACCAAGATTTCAGCATTAAATTGGCAGTGGATATATATGGGGTTTTCCTCTGTGTTTCTCTGTGTTTAGTTAAGAGACAAATGTGTGCAGCTGAAAAGTTATGGTTAGAACTGAAACTTTGTGATTCTACCTGGGCAACCTTAATATAATTTTCTTGTGTTTTAATTTATTTTTGGAACAAAATGAGATGTTCATAAAACTAACGTGAGCAGATGGGAGTGAGCTAATGTTGGTTTAGAACTAAACCAAATTAACTGTGTAAGAACTGTAAGGGCAGAATTTCTGTCCTCAGGAGAGCAGATGAACCCTTCCCTTTTGGTAGCCCAGCTTGTTTTGTGTGTTTGTGTGTGCATGTAGGTATTGTAGAGCATGAAACAGAAATATATTTAACTTTTTTTGAGGACTATTTTCTTCCTAGAGCTGATCATCACAGCCAAGGAGGGAAGACTGTGAGAACAAATAGCAGGTATCCAAGGTACATTTCATTTATTAGCACATGATGGAAAAATCTGCAGTTGCCTGTGTTAGTGCATTAGTGCAAAGATGGAATCATTTAAAGAGTTAAATTAATTTAAACATTTTGTATCCTGTTTGTTCTAACATAATTATTATGTTAATTTTGGTGTGCTTTGCATATTAAGCTGAGTACATCCTAAGATACTAATGACCGTCGTGTCAGCTTTTTATTAAACAGCAAATAAACACGCTCCAGCAGCTAATTAGTTTGTTATTAATATCAAAGAAAATGAGACTGTTCCTCTGCTTTGTAACTGAATGTGTTTGTACTATTTGACAAATTGCCATTTCTTGAATCAACCAAGCGGGGGGAAAGAGAGAGGCTGCAGTTCTGTTGGAAAGACTTGGGTCTTGGAATATGCTGGATTAATATGGTGCAGAAATAATCACTAAATAATAAGGCATTAACACCTTGCTGATACTTGGAGATGTTGGTCAGCTCAGAAGTCTTTCCATAGACTTTGAGCTCTGCTCCTCAATCCTTTGCTCTGGTTAATGGTGTCCACAATCTGATGGATGTGTTCTTAAGTGGTGAAGATTTTTGGGGACACACTTTGCCCTTGTCCAGCCCTTGTACCCTGCTGTTATCCTGGGGTCACCTGCCAACCCCTTAAATGCCTAAGGAAGCTTTCAGCTTTATTGCCTTTTGAGCCTTGATATCCAAAACCAATTTGCTGTCACTAGACAGTGAAGGCTGATAAAATACTGCATTTAGTTATTGACGGGTGAAAGACTGAACCACTTCTCTACATCAGATACTGCACAAAAGTTGAGGAAGTGTCCAAGGCCAGGTTGGACGGGGCTTGGAGCAACCTGGGATAGTGGAAAGTGTCCCTGCCCATGGCAGGGGGTGGCATTAAAAGATCTTTAAGGTCCCTTCCAACCCAAACCATCCTGGGATTCCATGTCTCCCTCCTCGGGTCAGAGGTGTGACCAGTGTCCCTCACCTTTTTGGTGACAAAGGACAGTGCTGTACATTTGAGGCTGCAAAGGGTGGTCAGAATCAACCACAGAGCACTCCAACCCATACATGAATCATCCTTCCAAGGCCGCAGGGCAGGCGGGAGGTAAGGAGCTCGTTTGGGTGGAAATGAAGCTGATTACTGTGCCAGCTTGTGATAGTCTGTCACAGCCCTTGACAACAAACATCTCTGGCTGCCCACCTAGAGCCTGCAGCCACCCCTCCAAGCCAGGCTGCTGTCAGTCAGGTTTACCTGCACCCACAGCTGCAAACAGGGCCAATGAGCAGCCAGCCAAACCACAGCAGTGCATAAAGACAAAAGTCCTGTAAATGGTTCCTTCAGTCACGTAAAACCTGAGCAGGATTCTGGTGGGAAGGAATGCAGGATCGAATGACACAGAACTGTTGAATTTGGAGGGAGAAGTGTTTTATAATACAGTGAAAGAAGTAAATAAATGAGGAAAAGGTTGTAAATAACTGCAACAGTCATGGGGGTAAGATCAATACTGAAAACAGTGCTTCATCCACAGGCATTCATGACCAGAGCATGTGATGGCTCTTGCTCTGTCCAGAAATCTCTAAATCCTGAGAAGAGTGATTGCATTATGACTAACATATTAGAATTATTTCTGTGTGCATTTTCAGCAAATGGCATGAGAATAACAAAGCTTAGGTCCAACATTTCAATATATCAAGCCACACGCCTACAATGAAATCCATGTATATTCTCATAGTTCATCTAAATGTTATTACATGGATGAGCTGGTTCTCTGGGAACCTGTGCTGCAGTTCTATTTCCAGGCTCACAAGTATTTATAACAGTAAATCTAGCAGCATTTCTTCACCTGTCAGCCCAATTTAATCAAGATCAAATGAACTTCTGAGCACTATCTCTGTCTCAAAATGTTAGAATATCAAATTTGTCATTATAAAGCATATTTTCTCCGTTTCCCAACAACAACATAGAGACAGGAATTAAATAGAATTACTCCCTCAGCTGACACAGGAGAGTATCACTGAGGGTTATTGAACCAGACTGCTGAGAGGCTGATGGCTGAGGAACACAGTGAAAGCACTGAAGGCACTAAACACAGCTGCATCAGTTGGTTCTTGGTGAAGTTGGTTGCTTTCCACTCCATAGACACCAATTTTAAGAATTTAAATGTTACCTCATTAGTCTGGAAAAGTTTAATTTCCTCCTGTGGTCAACAGCATTCCCACCTCTGTCTGCTTCCAGGGTCAGAAAGGAGTTTTGTCTTTTACACAATCATTTCTTGCACATCCTTATTAACAAATGAAAATCAGGGGATCAAACAAACAAAAGGCTCTTTGGTTCAATGCTTTTTGTTATTATTTTTCTTATCATATGTTCTTAGTATGTGATTATATTTATTAAAATCTCTGTTGAACACTATAGTTATTTAACAACACACGGGTCTAAGTGGAATTTAGTCTGGCAACTCCTTCCTGGGTTTGTCTTCTTGGAGAGTTTATATTATCAAGACAAATAGTTCCATCCCTCAGTTCACGGGTCTCAAAGCACGAGCTGGTGTCTGAAAATGTGGGTTTAGTCAATACAGGGTTTCTCTGCCATCAGCCACTAGGAAAGAATCCTCAAAGGAATAGATGTTAACTCATATTTTCCAGTGGATTTTTGCAGCTCATTGGGTTGGATGACAGAGACTGTCCTTTGGGGAGGGAGGGGGAGAAGATGCGGAAAAAATTGTATAAAAATTAATCTTATTTATGATTGTTTCCTTCCCTTGGCCCATTCAAAGGCATCATGCACGGTTAACCTAAGTATAATATTGCCTTGTCATAGAATCAAACTGATTAAGAAAGAATGTTGAGGTTCAAACCCAACCCATGTTGTGATTATGAGAATAACATGAGAGTGGTATCACAGAAAATTAGTAATTATTGCAGTCTCAGCAGTGTAAGGATCTGGAGCTGTGCCCTGCACCACAACCTCCTGCTGTTAATTCTTTCCTTCCTTTCATCTCCAGTCCCCACTGGAGTCATTGGCCAATGAGTGGGAGCAATAGCAGATATATGAATTTTTTACTATATTGGATACTCCAAATTAAAAAAAAAAACAGACAAAAAGACCCAGTCTGTGTGAAATGTTCTGAAGCCATTTTAGAGTTAATGTATAGAGGTTGGATTGTATATTAAGTGAACAGTGAAAATGCCTGGCAACTCTCAAGGCTGATGGCTTCCTTATTTAGATGTGCCATCCTTTACGCTTGGATAGTGCCAAGGAATTTCTCAGAGGAATCATTGGGAATTTTTTCATTGACATTCACAGGAAGTCACTGGGGTCAATATTATTTAATGGCAAGTACTGGATTTTAATGCTTATCAACTGTATTCTTTAGTAAAACACTACTTTATGAGCTGGGGGGTTACAGACATAAATAATCATGGAACAAATTATTCCTTTTGGGATGGGAATGCAATGACCTCACCAGCATTCTGTGCACTTCAGTATTTGGCAGTATTTGGGATTGATTCTTTCTTTCTTTTCTTTCTTTCTTTTTTCCTTTCTTCCTTCCTTCCTTTCTTCCTTCCTTCCTTTCTTTCTTTCCTTTCTTTCTTTCCTTTCTTTCCTTTCTTTCTTTCCTTTCTTTTCTTCCTTCCTTCCTTGCTTCCTTCTTCCTCTCTTGCTCTCTTGCTCTCTCTCTTTTTTTTTTNCCTTTCTTTCCTTTCTTTCTTTCCTTTCTTTTCTTCCTTCCTTCCTTGCTTCCTTCTTCCTCTCTTGCTCTCTTGCTCTCTCTCTTTTTTTTTTTACTATTCTGGTTTGAAATCCTCTCTCTTCAGTGTGTTATTTTCAGTGCCACACTACAGATGTTTCACAGAAAAGCAGGAATAACATTTGTTCACCTGCTTCCCAAGGTGAGAAAGGTGAGCTTGCAACACCTTCACTTTCCCATGTGTGTCTCAGGTATTCATCTGCAGAACTGTGGAAAAAACCTCACTGAAGTCAGAGGAAAACCGAGTTTCAATATCCTGTTATATGGCATAATTTACAATATACAGCAGAAGGCATCTAACTAGGATGCAACAACAGCCTTCTCAATTTTTATGGTGCTTCTTCGTGTTCCCTGTTTTTCACAAGGTGCACAGACATTTACAGCTCCGCAGCCAAGCACCTCTTAGAAAGATTTAACAGTTTTATTACAGGCTCATTACTTATTTAAATCATTAACTAATGCTTGATGTAAATACTTCTATTATTGCTTTTTATCCAGCAAAGATATTTTGATTTTTCAGGCACAAAATCTGAGTTCCAGCACATACGGAGTCTTTGCAGAGACACGTGCAAGAGAGCACAGACGATTTTACTGAGGGGTGCCACCCCCGGGCTGGAGACACAAATGCACAAGTTTTTCCTCTTGCACTTTCAGCTGTTGAAATGCAGAGTGAAGTGAAAGATTTGCCCTCGGTGCAGCTCTGGCCAAGACCCAGGAGCGGGATCCATATCCATAAGTGCTGGAGCATGTGTGCAGCCCTGCAGAAATCAGTACCAGCTCTGCGGGGCCCACCTGTCCTGGGAAGGAACTGCCAAGTCTGGCACTGAAAACTGGGAAAAAAACCCAAAAAAGATTTAGAGGTGAAGCTTTCCCTACAGGTTTTTGCTTCTTTCCTTAGGACATTGCAGGGAGAACTTGCCTTTTCGTGTGTGGTGTGCTCACATCCCCAGAATTATGAGCATCACTTTTACATTTCAGACCAATCTATTTTGTGGCTCAGCAGGATCTGTCCAGACTGGGAGCCAGACTCATAAATCAGTTGTTCTACACATATCATACAGAAAATAAATAAATCTCTCCAGGAGAGAAAACTGGGAAAATAGAAGCTGTTATCTATTTATATTGACAGTATTTTGGTGTTTAGATACTTGCACAATTAGAAGTGGTTTTGTTTTGTTTTGTTTTGTTTCATTTTATTCCTTGGTTTTCTTAATTTAAGGTAGCTACATAATCCAAAAGCTGTCTGGGCTTTTTTACATAACCTTATTTTCTCTCTCAGATATAATTCAGAGGGTTTGTTTCTGGCATTTTTTTTTTTAAATGCTTTTGTGCTAAACACAAAATGTAGTGTGTGTGGTCAATGCAGGTATTGCAGCAGATAATTTGAAAAGAACTCATTAACTGAAGTAGGACTTGGCCCCAGCCCTAATTTGTAAGATGTGGAGCACTCAACAAATCTCTCTGGGCACACTCTCCAGTTTATACATCCTGGCCAGTGCTGGTAGAGTGGAAGTTAAGGAATCTTAGTTGCTGAGGTGATCATAAAGATTTTTTCTTCCTTTTTCTTGAAAAATGCTGAATTCCTCTAATGGATATGAGTGTCACCTAACTTTTACAAGAGAAGGAAGTGACAGGACACAGGGAATGGCTTCCCACTGCCAGAGGGCAGGGAAAGATGAGATATGGGGAAGGAATTGTTCCCTGTGAGGGTGGGCAGGCCCTGGCACAGGGTGCCCAGAGAAGCTGTGGCTGCCCCTGGATCCCTGGAAGTGTCCAAGGCCAGGCTGGAGCACCCTGGGATAGTGGAAGGTGTTCCAGCCTAAAGCATTCTGGGGTTCTAAGATAAACCCCCCTGATAAATCTAAAATCAATTTTAAAAAATTCCTGTTGATATTTTGGGGTATATCTTGCGCAAGGCCAGGAATTGGATTTCAGTGATCATTATGTGTCCCTTCTGACTCAGGACAGTCCAAGACTCATGATATTTCCAGGGCACAAGGAAAGAGGCAAAGACAGACTTCCAAAATTCTAAATAATTGTAAGATAAATATGTTTAGGTAAACCTGTCTTATTTAGAGATTTCTTAAAACTTGTCCTCAGCCTTGTGAAGCAACTCTAATACATCGTGAATATAATGCACAGTGTGCTGTAAAAGCCATATTTAATTTTCCTTTCCTAGACTGGAGTTAGGTTAGAATAAGGAAAAATCAAACCTTCTTGTTATGTCCTACATTCCCTTTAATTCTCTCTCTGTATTTGAGGAGCAGGGTGTGGACAGCAAATACAGCTAAATTTTTATTAGCTTTGCATGTAGTAAAAAAAAGAATCAAAATAAAAACTCATTGTGGAGGATTTAGACATTTTTTAGGCTGCATCCTCACCTGGAGTAAACACTTGTGAATAACAGCAGCAGGAAATGTGAGCTGTAAGAATATCTGCATCCTTTATCTTTGCTTAAGGTTAGCCTGTTACATTTACTGTTCTGTAATATGCCAAAAATAAAACTTTTTATTATACTTTATTGAAATTTCTGGATGTCCTCATAAAAGTCTAAATGTTAGAGGAACAATATTAATAAGTCATCCAGTTCTCTTTGCGTTCACACATATTTCTTGGCAGTAAAAGAATATTACATTGCACCAGCTGTGCAGAACAGAATTTGGAGCCTTGTTCCGGGTCAGTTAAAATGTGTATATAACAAAATTTGAGTCTTGCATGTGATGGTGGATCTTAGGTCTTATTTTATATTCTCTATAGATTTGGGGATGGTTGTTGTGTTTGGGTTTTTTGGTTAGTTGATTGGGTTTTTGCTGGTTGTTTGTTTGTTTGTTTGTTTGTTTTAATCTGTGCCCTCATTTAGAAAACATGGGAAGACTTCAGAAAAAAACTTGTGATTGGCAGCTCTCTTGTAGTTAAGGTCTGTAAAAGATATAATTGTCATGGATTCCAATGAACTAATTTTATATAGCTAATGTTAATACTATAAAGCTTGGTTTCATATTTTTACAAATACATTATATTGTTTAGATAAAAGTGGTAAGTTTGATAAATAGGTGCACTTTGAATTCTTTAGTACTAGTTTCATTCACAGGGAGAACAAATATTGTCTGATTTTACAGCACTGCTTAACATTCCATCATCTTCAGAAGGAAACATTTTCAGTGTTTTGCAGATACTGTTATAATATGAATCATAATTTTAAGGGTCTCCTGAAAGCAAATCCAAAACGTTTTCCACATGCATCCCTTCTGGACACTGTTCTCAGGCAGACTGATCCCCATCTGGATAGATCTTTCTTTCTTGAACAAGAACAGAATTGCACCAGTATGGAGGTACAAACTGTGCTTTGTGTATCCCAGACCTGGGAATCTCATGAGGT
>WBMZ01005135.1:0-63260 GCA_013400975.1 Atrichornis clamosus
CCCTCCCCTCCCCTCCCCTTTCCACTAGGTAAGTCTGATTTTCCCATGAGAATGTTTTACATTCATTTTAAGTGTGTTTGCAGACCAGAAATGCGTGCGCAGGGTGAATTTCTGGAGAAACTAACGATGGGCAATTTTACCACCATTTCAAAAGCCTGAGTGCTCTGTTTTTCGTGGAAGAGTCTGGAAAGACCAATTGTGTGCAGGGACAGAAAAACCTTGCAGACATGGAAAATGAAGCCTCACTCCATTGTGCACAACTCCTGTAAATGCATAAAGACTCCAAAAATCAGTGATGGGGAAAAGCCCTTCCTCCAGGAGCGGCACAGGCAGCAAGAGGGAATGCTCCCAGCCATTGCAACATGGGGGTACCTGTCAGTAATATCCTCCAGTCACCCCCACTGCAAGCTGTTGCATTGGGAACCCTGCAGCGGGATTAAACAACCCTCTGGAACGCGTTAACCGAGGCATGGCTGCAGGCCTGTGCAGGCCTGAGTTGGTGGCAGCGGGTGTTCCCGTCCTCTGTGCACCACGGCAGTGTTTCGGCACCAAGGAAGACTTGTGGCCCCGGGTGGTGTAGGCAAAGTCCAGGGTCTCTGTCTGGCTTGGGATGAGTGGCAGCAAGCTCAACATCCTGCAGGCTCCTGTCCACGCAGCCTGGCTGCAGAGAGCTGACCAGCACTGACTCATTCGTCTAATCAACCTGAGTGTCCTATGCATTCCTCTCAAACTCCTTCAAAACCCAGAGCTAAAGGACAGACAGATGAGCGCTGTAATGAAAGGGGAAGGGAATGTTATACTACCAGATTTGAGAAAAGTCCTATTCATAGCCCTTCTGGGACCATAATGGCTTCTGAAACATATTTTGTCTTGAGAACTGGACCAAGGATGCAAGTCAGAATGACATGACTTCTGTGGAATCTGCATTTGCAAGAGGCAGAAGAGAGAAATCTGTATAATAATTAAAAAAAGTTCAAATACCAAGGCAGGAATATAGAAGTAGGATTTGTTTTCACTCCTTAATTTTTATTTTTCAAAGTGACTACATGTTGGGTTTTGCTTTTTGTTTATTTTGGGGTTTTTTTCAGTAGAATAGGCCTTTTAAGGATAGTAGGGAATTTTGGATGATTAGAAGAAGCAGTTCTCAGATCAGAATGGTGACACCAATATCTCTGATCAGGTTGGTGTGCTCTCCTGTGCATTTCATTCAAGTGGAATGGTAATAACTAATGAAGAAAGGACTGTGAGGCTTTTACTGAGCCAGCTGAGGCAAAACTCCACTTTTAGATAAGGAAATTTTACCTGAGTAAGAACTCAACAGAGACTGTAAGATCTGGTCATGAAATCCCCAGCTAAGCTTGTAAGAAACAAAAATCCTTCAGACAGACAAGTAAAATAGGATTTCCAACCTCCATGGTTTTTCACATCCTACTAATGAGCTCTGGCATCTGTGGCAGAATTGTTAAAGGGGTATTGATCTCCTGCAAAATTTGGTGTGTAATAGTGATTTGCAGACACAGAGAGAATACTGAATCCTCCTCCCTTGTTATTTCCCAGTGGGCTGATCAGCTGGGGAGTACTGGAAATGCAGATGGCATTTCCATTTCTCCTTCTCATCCATCAAGTGGCCCTTTGATGGTCCATCCGATCGGTGTGACTGGTTTTGTTTTTTTTCTCCCTTTTCACAAATAACGTTATTGAATGTTGGTGTTTTACACAGTCATATCTTATAAAGCAAAGGTTTAATGAAGGGAACTAGTTATAAACTGGCTCTTGCTCCTGAGTAGAATGAAAGCAATTTCTTTTTTTGGTAGTTTTAAAAATAGCCAGTGCTGTTAAGCATATTTGTAGTTCGATGCATATTTTTCCTGCTCTTTTAAATGTCACTGCCTCCTCTAGTGAGAGTGTTACAACCTGCATCTGCAGACAGGACTGTGTAGCAGTTTTCCAAGAAGAACAGTCATGAGCACACCTGTACCACATTCCCCAGTGGGAGTCAGATGTGGTCTTACCAGCTGATGGCACATTCAGCCACAGCAGGGAGCAAACCACAGGGCACCATTTCAGATCGAGCATTTCTACCTGACCCATCAGGGTCAGACCCTCCCAGGAGACTCCATTGGGATGATCTCACACACACTTTAGAAGAAATATTAGTTGTGTCGTCCTCAGGGAAAACCACTGCTGCCTTTTTCCGAGGACTGCTCGTGCCATTACAATCTGGAACAGGGAACTGGATTCAGTGAGCTTGTGTTGTATGCCTGACCTCTTCCCCTTGTTTGGAAAAGCTACCCAAATTTGGTCAAGCAATAAATGTCTACTAAAAAAATCTATCCCTACATGATTTATGGAGACTTCTGACTCCAGAGCAGGGTTTGAGCACTAAAGATGAGGCATGAGACCATGTGCTGGAGAAGAAAACAAGATCTTGAATAGTTGCTCATTAATCAAGGGCTGGGAACAGAGAGAGAGGGGTACAGTGGTAAAAAGTGGCAGGCAGTTCTGGCAATTAAAGGCTGTTTCAGGATGCATATGTATAGAGGGATGTGGGGGAGTGAAGTGATATTACACAAGCAACCTTAATTTACACATGCCTTTCTTCTGGAGTGTTCAACTTAGTAATTCTGCTGCTGTTCTATGGGCACAAGAGTTGTTGGGTTTTATAGAGCAGTTTGCTGCCTTTCAGTTCCCTGTATGTCTCTGGCTTTAAAAGATGTGGAATATTTGTGACTGCCTTGTGCTGCAATGATGTGATTGCAGAGCTCTTTTCAGCTCAGTGGAAGAAATGAAAGGTTGGGCTCACTGCGAGCAGTTGCTAGGAAAGCAAGCAAGCAAGCAAGCCTATTTTAAGCTTTTCCACAGAAGCACATACTGCCTTGATTGGTTATTGATTCTAGTTTATTATGGAGAAAGCACATTTTTAGCCACAAACATGTGCAGCCACATGTTGAACTGCAAGTATGAAAACTGCATCAACTGTAAGGCTCTGTTGTGGGCTGCATTCAGCCCAAGCATCCAAAAAACTGAGGACCCACATTTCCCACTCTAGCAAATGGCACTGGTCTCTTGAGAAAAGTTTTCTTGGCTCCTTCAGCTATATTGAGCTTTGGATTCGATTCAGTTCGGAATCGGTTGTGACTTGGATCTTGCAGGCTGTCCCTGGACTGGCAAATGAAACAACGCCTCGGACTGTTTTGAACATTGGAGCGTGACTGTCTATTCTGCAAAACTCTTGGCCTGTTCTGGGGAGTGGTGGAGTCTGCATGAATTACTGCCCTCCCGAACAGTGCCTAGGCATGGGGCTGCAAGCTTTTAAGAGGGTGCTACAGGCCCTTCTGTGCTGGATGGCTTTGGTGTCAGACGACGTGCATGGGCATGTTCAGTGTTCTGGGAAGGGTTAGGTACACTCCAATATATGTGTGTATATATAAACACGGCAGCCATGCTTCCCAGAAATATACAGTGAGGGAATGCCTTGCAAATCTGTGTGCATTTCGCTAGGTATGTGAAGAAGCAAAGGTGTACACGCTGCCTCAGGGCACATAGAAAGAAGAGGTGTTGGCCTGCACAGTTTTGGGCCTGCTTTTACCCCAGCTAAGCCAAAATGGGGGTTTTGTGGCAATTCACTGCTAGCCAAGGGCAGGAAGAATATGGGCACGGAACAGGAACAAGCCTGCGGACACTGGGCTTTTGGTATACCCTTTCTTCAGAGCTGTGCCAGTTTAGTCATTAGTTGAGAATAAATAACAACAAAGTACCTCCCTGAATCAATGTTTGTAGGAACAGAGCCCAAGGTCAGGCACATTTAAGAAGGACACTTTTTCCCCTGAAGAAAGCCAGAGTCTGTGAAAATGAACAAGGGAAAGACTTGGAAACAGTGAGCTATTTCCTGAAGGCTTTTCTCATTCCTTCTCATGCAAGTCAACGTGTGCTTTGTCTGGATGGAAGTGGGTATTTCCTTTTTTCAGAAGTACTGGAGATATCTTATTTTCCTTTTGTAGGAAGATTCCAAACCCTGTGCAACTTTGTTTCTTGGCCTGAAAGAACTGAAATGCGGTCACTTGTGTGGGCTGCAAAAGTGATCTGTTTGGGCCTGTTTTCAGAGGAGGCTTGAGGCAGACACCCCACAACAATGAGAGAAGAGAAAGGAGTCCTCTCAGTGCCTATTGGCACTGGACTGCTACTGAAACAGTTGTTTCTGAAATTCCTATGCTGACATGTGGGTCTAACAATTGTCCACGCAAATTCTGATAATCCATTTGTCATCAGCCGAACTCTGGCCAAAGTCTGCAGTGAAAATTACCTGGTCTGAAGATCCAGGTTTTCCTTTTGAGGTTGACAGGAAAAGGGGCAGACTATTGCTAGAAATGTTCCATATATAGGACAAGGATATGGGCTAAATACACATCTTTACTCATATTTCACCATTTAAAACCAGCCCCATCTCTCATTATGGTTTTCCTTAATATTTGATCAGTTGAACAATCTTCCCCTTTGGTATTTAATCATGTATATAAAATCAAACAGCTTCAAAATGAGAGATTTGGAGCCATTCTCCCCAGCCACAGCACAGAGCTGTGTAATGACTGATGGAGACTTCAGAGCCATGTCAAGCCTCTGCTCTGACTCAGAAGTTTGTTTCCGGACTTCTCCCACACCCATGTTGTAGGTTCCCAAGCAAAGGTTCGGAGTTTTCTGGGTCTTGTCTTGTGGTTGCAGCCCTACCAGATGCATTTTGACTGTGTCTATGTTTCTGAGTCAGGATCTGAACCTGGCCTCCCAGGTGACAGGCTAATTTGGAGCCCTGTTACTCAGAGCTGTTCCCCAGGATAGTAGATTTGGCTTGGAGAGAGCTGGTTGGAATGACAAAGCAGAGCTAGGAGAAGTGTTGCTGGATTCCAGGACTTCTGCTCTCTCCTAGTTCTAGGGAGGGCTAGGAATGCGCCTGGGACAACCAGCTCCCCTCAGGCCTTGTATGGGTCTAGCCTGGTTTCTGGACTGAGAATTCCCCAGACAGCGGCGGGATAAGGAGGAACAGGGCATTGCATGGACTTGTTTCCTGGTGCCTGGCCTTGGTACCATGCTAGTTAACACCAGACTCAAACACATCTATGTTCTGGGCTCCTCTTTTCCTTGAAGAAAAAAGAGGATAGATTTTACATCAGAAATAGAATGTCACTTAGTAATGAGATGGAAAAACTTGCTTGCACCATGCTGATCCCCATAAATAAAGGAATTCAGACCTTTGTTTATGTTTTGAAGGTACCGTAACTCTGACTTCTGGAAGTGCTTCTTTTTTCGATACACTTTAAGCAAGGGGCTCAAAATGAGGAAAATAGGATCTAAATTAACATCTCATGTTTCTCACTACTTCTCTAGCAGGAAATAAATTTCCAACAGTAACTCAAGTCCACATCAAAATCATATCATACCATGTCCATTTCTGCTTAATGAGGCAACTTCCTATAGATCAGTTAGCACAAACACTTATTCATTCATCCTTTCACTAACCACTCAACCACAAAAGTATAACTGACATTTAAATCATGCAGGAGGAGAGACAGGCAGGTTAGCCAGGCTGGAGATAGGGCCAGTAATTCCACAGTGTAATGGGAAGGCTCTCAAACACCATACGAATTAATTGAGGCTGAACTGGAATTTATGAGTTTTGCTAAGGTTAATAATAGCTGACAGCTTGACCTATTATTGCAGTTTACTGTACCCAGCATCAGTCCCAGGCTCTGTTGTCTCCTGTCTCTGTCTAAAGATGGTGAGAGGGTTGATTGTTTATGGGTAAGAATCAGGGGGGAATGCCAACAAGGCAGGTATCCTGGTGGGAGTCTGTTGTAGACCGCCCAACTAGGGTGAAGAGACAGGGGAAATATTTTATAAACAGCTGGGAGAAGTCTCACAGTCTCTGGCCCTTGTTGTTGTGGAGTACTTCAACCTATCAGACATCTGCTGGAAATACAACACAGCGACAGAAAACAGTCCAGGAGGTCCCTGGAGTGTGTGGAAGATGACTTGGAGACACAGCTGGTGAGGAGCCAACAAGGAGAGGTGCCCCACTGGGCCTGCCATTTGTGGGTGATGATGGTCAGAGGCAGTCTTGGATACAGTGGCCATGAAATGACACAGGTTTTGGTTCTTGGGGAAGTAAGGAGGGGTGTCAGCAGAATTGCAACCTTGGACTTCTGGAGGGCTGCCTTTGGCCTGTTTAGGACACCTGGTTGAGAGAGTCCCTTGGGAGGCAATCCTGAAGGGCAAAGGGGTCCAGAAAGGCTGGACATTCTTCAAGAAGGAAATCTTAAAAGTGCGGAAGCAGGTTCTCCCCATGGGCTGAAAGGTGAGTCACTGGGAAAGAAGATAAGCCTGGATGAACAGAGAGCTTTGGCTGAAACTCAGGAAAACCAGGAAGTTTATGACCTTTGGAAGAAGGGGCAGGCAACTCAGGAGGACTACAAGGATGTTGTGAGGTTATACAGTGAGAAAATTAGAAAGGCTAAAGCCAAACTAAGACTTAATCTGGCTAATGCCATAAAAACAATAAAAAGTGTTTCTATAATTGCATCAGCAACACAAGGCAACCCCTTGCATCACTACAAACTCAGGGAGGAGTGGCTGGAAAGCTGCCTGGCTAAAAAGGACCTGGGAGTGCTGGTTGGCAGTGGGTGAACATGAGCCAGCATGTGCAACGACACCCTGGCCTGTATCATCAATAGTGTGGCCAGCAGGACGAGGGCAGTGATTGTCTCCTGTACTTGGCACTGGTGAGGTCACACCTTGAATCCTGTGGTCAGTTCTGGGCTCCTCACTACAAGAAGGACATTGAGGTGCTGGAGTGTGTCCAGAGAAAGGCAACAGAGCTGGGGAAGGGTCTGAAGCACAAGTACTGTGAGAGGTGGCTGAGGGAGCTGGGATTGTTTAATCTGGAAAAAAGGAGGCTCAGTGTGGCCCAATCACTCTCTATGACTACCTGAGGTTGTAGCGAGGGAGGGTTTGGTCTCTTCTGTGCATGCAATAGGAGAAGAGAAAACAGCCTCAAGTTCCACCAGGGCAGGTTTAGATTGGATATTAGGAAGAAATTATTCACTGAAAGGTTATCAAGCATTGGAACAAGATGTAAAGGGAAGTGGTAGAGTCCCTATCCCTGGAGGTATTTAAAGGACATGTGGATATGGCACCTAGGGACAAAATTTAGTGGTGGCCTTGACAGTGCAGGGTTAATGGTTGGACTCAATGATCTTGAAGATACTTTCCAACCTAAATGATTCTATGATTCTAAATATCCGGTGCTGGATTTAGCCTCTGCACAGAGTTGGGAACTATCACTATTTGCATGTTGCTGCCCAGCCCTGGTCCCCACTGCTGGGTGTATCCAGGCACATGGCAGGGACATCTCCACCTGGCTCCCCAGGGTTCCTCACCCCTGCAGTTGGAAGCACGAGCTAATGCTGATGGTGGAGCTGATGGGGCGTGAGTGAGTATGGAGGTTTGTCATGTGGATGTTATAGCTTGTGAGTATGTTTGCCAGCTGTTTCTATGACCTGGAGTTAGACGCTCTCTACAGGGGTCCATTAGGAGACTTTTCATACTGTATTTATTCTTGGGGAAAAGACATTGAAACAACATGACCCCAAACTGAGTAACAAACTGAAAACTGTAGAGTAAACTACCACAGGGAAAAGGCACTCTCTGCTCAGTGCCTGCCTGGTAATGATGCTTTCTTGCTTCTCTATTTGTTCTAACCCTAGTGTTTCTTTGCAGGTAGCATAAGGCCACAGGCAAAAGCATCTCACAAGTACCCATTGACTCCAGATGTGGATTTCACAGTTGTTATCACCGACAGTTATCACCTTACAGGTTAATTAGACACAAGCAAGAGCAGCTTGAAGTCTCAGGTGATATGTATGTTCGCAATGTGTTTTTAAGGCCACATCTTGTGCTCTGGATAAAGGTTGAAGGCAGAACCTGAAAAATGATTATTATGATTGCTGTCTCTGTAGGAGCTACCAGACTGTCAGACTGGAGAGGAAAGGAGAGGAAGGTGGAGACTGAGGGCACCATTTCGTATGGACACCCTTCCTCTTTAATGCCAGGGCTGGGCCTCTTCATCTAGGACAGCACTTGTATGAGGATAACCATACAGAGGCATCAGACACCTAAAGCTGAGACAAAAATAAGGATTTTGTCCTGAAATAGACCTCAACCTAGTTATGTGTGGCTAGTAATACAGGGAAGATGCTGATGTTTGGAATCTCGTCTCTTTGGGTTGTCGTTTCCAGAACACATTAACAACTACACTTAACAGGTTCAGCAGTGGAGTTGTGAAGTGTGGAAGGCTTAGGTAACTATGTGTAGGATTCATCATGCCACTCATTGGCAATCCAATGAATCTGAGGTTCTCCTTACCATCCATGGAAAGCAAGGTTCATTTAGCTGAGCTTTTCTGAGGATGTGATGGCTTTCCCTCTGGAAGTACCTCCTTCCCCTTCTCAATTAGAAAAATACCCTGGAAGCAGCTTGCTCTGACCTGGATATGTTTCCTATAAATGTCTAAGTGGGACCAGATGGTTCTTACCACCCATGTAGAAAGGAGACCTGCAACTTGAGCTACAAAGAGGAGCAATGGATGCTGGTTCTTGGCTTGTACTCTTGATCCTGTTGTGGAGCTGGTCTTGATTTCTAAATTGCAGCAGAAGTGCAACTGGCAACAACTGCAGTGATTTTTCTTTATTACTTTACACCAGGTTGTAGTAAGCAAAAACTGCTGAATATTCTGGGTGCCTTGTACAGGTGTTTTTTACTCTTGAAATCAGGCAGGCAGAAGTTTAATCCCTCTCCTATAATTACTTGCTTCCCCCTGTTGTATACAAAATTGAGTTGGCTTGCTTCTCTTTGACTGTTCTCTCCCTAGTGTGCACAGTGTTAAAATACAAAGGCAGCAGTACAGATCTCCGTGCTTTTGCTGTCCTGCCTCTTTTCCTCTTACTTTCAGCACTATTTCAGCTTCATGCTTGCCCCTGCATGCTCACTCTGAGCCGGGACCCCTGCCAGCTGCTACAGCCATGTCCTGGTGCCAGTCGGGATGCACAGGTGATGTAGTGATAGGGTGCTCCTAGTACTGGACATCTATTTTTAACATTTTGCAGTAGATGAAAGCAATTTCTTCGTGAACTCTCAGCCTCTTCAGGGGCATGGTGTTAATGGGCTTACTCCCAAAGGCAAAGATCTTTCCCATCTCCCATTTTCTTGGATTTTGGGATCTCATGGACTTCCATGAGATGTGTGGGCACTCGACACTTCAGATTAACAAGCTCTCTTCCTGCCAAAGCAGATATTTGCCGTCACCCGCTGTGCCCACATGGGAAGAACTGCTTCCAGGAATCACGCTCTTAGAAGCTTCAGCCCTGTGCTGGGAGTTCTTGCAACTGGATCAGGCTTTGCATTTATTTATGGGCTAGAAGAATAGTTGTCTTTTAGTCAGACCCTCTATGAGCATGAAGAAAAACAAAGCTGAATATCTCTTCCCAATCTTACCAATTGGTCCCATTGTACAGTGGTTTTGTCAGCAAGTTATTTAAGATCTTAATCCCTTTCAGCTATTAAGGGGAACTCCGAGGCAGAGCAAGACTGGAAACAGGAGTGATTTTCACTTGAATTTTCATCTTTTCTTTTCCCTAGTGCTGTAACCTGATGAAGAGGCAATGACATTTCACAATGTATGCTCCATTCACTGCTACCTGCTTAAAATGAGGAAGGTGGAGGAGTAAGAAGAAAAGACTCCTTTAAATCTGTAGAGGAACACTGGTGCCTGTAAGGGCTGTTTAAAGAAGAAGTAAAACCACTTTATCTTGTTAATCTATTTCTGCATTGTAATTTATGCTGCCATTCACACAGTGTCAGAAAGCTATTGTAAACCCTTGTACAAACCCACTCTGTAGACTTGAGGGGCTCGAGTCCACGGCTCTGCCAGCACCAGCATATTGGTGATAGAATAATAGCAGGTTTCACTCTTAAAAGTTTTTTTGAGGTGTTAATGTACAAGAGGAAGAATTTTAATGATTCCCAACAGACCACCTACTTAGCTACTAGTAAGAGGCCAGCTACAGTGCATCCTGGTAGAGGTGAGTTCTGAGAAGAGATGTGAAATATAAGCTAGGAGCTTTCACAAATGGTTTTTGGAAGGCACTCCATGAAATGTCACATCAGTGAGATATCTTAGAAGAAAGCCCAGGCTGGGAAACTGCTTCAGAGTGGCAGCTGGAGCGTAGTCACCATTTCTTTGGGCACTGCCACTCATGAGAAGGAAAGCCAGATGAAAGATCGTTCAGGAGGATAGCATGTGCCGGGAGCAACAGGGGAATAGGCAGAATAATGACATAAAGGAAAGGTGCTTGGGGACAGGCTTTGTGTCAGGTAACACTAAACCTTTAGTCATCTAGGCTCTCTTTGTGGTCAGCAGAGCATGGCACTTTGAAGTCATGATTCATCTGACCTACTCTACCTAGGATGTGATTTAGACTTTATATACGCCTTTTTCTTCCTACTGGTACTGAGAGAGGTTCAGGCACATAGCCTAGATACAGACATCTGTATTTTAGACACGTCAAGGGAGGTGAGACAAATCCTCCTTTGCACACGGAGTGGGACTGTGAGAGAGGACATGGATGGCCACATGGCACCCTGGGAATCTGGGACAGCATCCAGTCACCCTCTGCCCTTGTCGTCAGGAGAGTCAAGGAACCAGAAAGACAGAAGATGGAAACTTGAGAAAGGAAGAGAGGGGAAAGAGAACAGGGAGCTCCATTTCAGCCATGTTGTATTCAGCTCTGACTGAATGCTCCTGCAAGGAACATGAGGGATGTAGGCTGAGGAGAATAACACAATAAATTAGAAATGGAAAAATGAGTGTTACAAGTTTCACTAAGACATGAGCTTTTTAATGAACAACCAACATGATTATAGCTATCAACTAAAAAAAGAACAGTGACATTTTATTATTATCATTTTGTTCAGAAATTGCATTCCAAAATCTTTATGGAGTATCTTAAACTTGCTGAAGTGTATATTTTGCACTGAAAATCAGGTTTTGCATGAGTGAAAAAAAGAAAGCTTTTGTGATGACTGCAGCACAAATTTCTGTGAATGATTCTTTAAGCTGCATTGCCAGAAATGTCATGAATCTGCTCAGAACTCCAAGGAAGGGAAGTGGTTTGAAATTCCTAACACTGCTCTTTCAGCCAGAATAGCCATTTTGGGTGTATTTCACATGAAGCATGGCTTCAGGGCTTGATACATCTTCATGCTGGGCCCTGTATTGTGCCAAGGAAATTCTCAGTGTTTAACAAATAATAATAGAAATAAGCTGTGTAAGCATATGTGAATCTTCATGTTATAATTTTACGTGTAGAAAAATGCTCTCATAGGCACATAGGAAATATAGCAGATGGTAAAATGTGTGTTAGACTAAACTCAGGCTGGAGACTAAGTCTCCTAGACAATAAAAGCACAAATGCTGGACAGTCCCCTCCAGCCATGCACACGAAGTACACCGCATGAATCGAGATAGGGGAGCACAGATCAAAACAGATTAAGAGGCCATCTTTGATCTGTTGTTTTCTCCTATTACTGTAAGTTGCAGTACTGTGACCTGTCATTCCCTGTGTGGATACTCAAAGGTGTGTGTGCAAGGACAGCCCTCAGCTGGGTTACTGGGAGGTAGGTACACAGCGACATTATTCCAATTTTGAACATGTGAAATTCTACACGTTTCAGAGGCGTTTCATCTGCAGTGAAATGGTCTCGATATGGCGGTTCTGGATAAGGTCTTATAGCTCAACCCTGTTTTTTTCCTCCAGAGATCATCTTTGGTAGAGATGGATGAATCCTAGTCCGCATTCCTGTTTCAAAGCATGAGTTTCTCTCAGATACTAGGGCCAAGCTGCAGCCTGGAGCGATAACATGATAAATTGGGAAAATCAGGAATAACCGTGAACTGTCTGAGTTCAGAATTTCTGCTGCAAGAGGAAAACTGAGAAATGGAGCCATGCCAGATTGCAAGGAAATTTTCCTCTGTATACTAGCAAAACAGAGACCAGCAGAGCATTATTAAAGCAAACCACAACAAACAAAACCTCTTCACAACATATTCCCCACCAGAAAGTTTGTAGGTAAACAAAAACTGCACATGTCAGGTCTGTTAAAAGAGTAAGCTCAGCTGAAAGATTCCTTCAATTATATCAACGTAAATATTCTGAGTGCAAATCTGGCCAGTTAGTGATTAGTTGATGTACAATATTAGATTCATGCCTGCCTTGGGAAAATAAATTATCTTTTGCTGTTATGTCAGTTTTTATTCTCCTTTCTCTTTGCTACAGGATGCCTGATGGGCTATTCTGGACTGCTAAATACAAATCATCACAGTGCTCTGTTAGATAAGCTTCTCTACAAATCACGTGCTTCAGAGACCAAATCAACTCATGTCTATCCACTGGCAACTTCCATTCGTATCAATGGCAGTGGCTTTGGCACAGCTACCTAGGATTTCATGGCAGAATTTAGTGAGGAAAGTGCTAGAATAATTTAATTTCAGCTTAAAAAGTATTTTCCTGGGCTTTTTACTGTAGGTAGTAGATTTTCTGCTATAATAATGTTGGTATAAATTAATTACTGTACAGGGAACATGATTTGGAATTGGAAGAATAGGCAATGAAAATTTTGTATTGGGGTGCTGAGATCTCAATGCTGAGATACATTGAAGTAATGAGATCTGTGGTTTGAGTTTTAGGGGTTTTTGTTTGTTTGGGTTTGTTTGCTGGATTTTGGTTTTTTGTGTGTCTTGGGTTGGTTTTTTTTTGTTTTGGTTGGAGGTTTATTTGTTTGTTTGTTTGTTTTTTAATGAACAATTAATCTGTTAGTAGGCTAATATGTTAGTTTAAAGCACTGAACCCTGGAAGACAGGTCTAGATCCTGTCTTTTCCTTTCACCCTAACGCATATCTTGGAGAAATGGCTTTGCAACTCTCTTTTCTCGAAAGTAATGCAGAGACAACTGTGTCTGCTCACATGATATATTAATTCAGACCATACCCAGCACCCTGAGTCCATGGAAGAGCACTGGAATTAGGAATTGCAACCTGCTTTGAAGTAAGCCACAAAGAGGTTTCTGCTGGTGGAGGTCAGTGGGTGGTAGGGACAGAAGGAGGAGGTGGGAGATGGTGTCTTGAGAAGAAACTGTCTTTGTGATCTCTATAACTTGCTGTCTTGACAACTGGAGTGGGATTTTCCCAATACAAAACCTGTGAGTTATACGAGGAGGGGAATCCACTTGACCCTTGCCCTCTCCTAAGCCTTTAAGTCATCGTAACATTTCATTTCTTACCAGCTGCAGGACCGCTTCTTGGGATTCATTCTGATTGCAGTGCAAAGACAGCATTGCTTAGCCAGGAGGAAGACCAGAATAGGGATGCTGGAGCAGGGTATGTGAGCAGCGACATAGCAATCATATTTGGAGAGGGTGAGCTGGTGGCAGCAAGGAAGATAAACAGGGTGTGTTTGTGCAAGTGACCTTATTTATTTGAGTGTGCTGAGGGAGGACCAAATGTACTGCACTGAAGGAAGTCAGTCCACACGCATATGGGAGCGGGTCCAGCACTACGTGGCTGGCACGAGCCCAGGTGCTGCTTTGCGGGGTGACAGCTTGGAGTTCTCAGGGCAGCTGGCGTCCTCAGTGCTGGGTTTGCGGAGCTCATTGCATTGCAGGCTGTGCTGAAATGGGCAGGGTGGTTATGAAGAGCTGGCGGGAAGGGCGTTCCGCTCTGGCACCCACTGTCCCTCTGGTGGCACCAGCAGTGGGGAAGGACCCACAGCCCCCATGGCACTGAATAGACCCCTGCGAGCAACTGATTCAGAATCATAATTTGTTACTTCAGCATTTGGCCTCTAAATGGCTCATGGACCAATCCTGACTTTTTTTTTTTTTTATTACTGTGTTTGTTATTCTCTGAATATTTCGGGTGGGTAATTATCCAGTGTGTACTGTGTATTGCAGAACCCCGGAATATTTGCTTTGGCTTTTCTTCCTGGTTAGTTAGGGTGTGTGGTTGCTGGCCTAGATCTCATGGCATTGTTTCTGACTACGTAAATGAAATTTTTATACAAGAGAATAATGAATACAGACCAGAGAATAAGGCACATCCTGTGGCAATTTCACACAGGCAATTTTTCTTGCTAAAAGCCATGAGGGGCTCAGCAGTTGTGATTATTTACACATGTACTTAATGGCTGTCCACATATGACTGATACAGGATAACAAACACCTAGTAACCAGAGAAGACTGCGTTTGGTGGGTGCCTTGAATCATGCCTCTTTTTGGTCTGTTTTTTTTTCCCTTTCCTCCTTCCTGTTTGACCACAGAGGCGCTTCTAAGGATGAGGAGAAAACCTTCATCTGAAACCGCAAGAAACCAAAGGCTGGGTGTAACCAGCTTCAAACCCAGACAAGAGTCAACGTGTGACTTCATGTGTTACTGTTTTCGTCATTCAGCATATCGCGTGGATGGAGTGGCATTTTAAAACACACAGGGGATTGCTGCCACACATGCAGTAGTGTGTGCGCACACGTACACACCCCTCGGTGTACACAAACTTTACACTGCAGCCAATTTGGCTGTGGTGCCAGCAGCAGCCCAGCTGTGGTGAGGAAACCTCAGCCCAAATGTTTCCTCAGCTCCCCATAACAGTTTTACACCCCGTGCTGAGACCCACTTTGCCACAACTGAAATGGTACCTAAATTGGCACCTGAATTGGCTGTTTTAAAGTTTATCTGCATTAGGTAGCGGTCAGAGTGATTATTATACCCCTTGCAAAAGCTAAAGATTTTGCTTTTTCCAAATCTTTGAATAAGATCTTGTGGTTATGTTAACACACGCATGACTGCAAGACATTGAAATTTCAATATTAAGTATCACAAATGTATGTCCAAGCCCCAGATGTGATCAGGGTACTCAGACAGCAACTGTTGCTAAAGACTTCAATCTATCACTTCTCATCCCACAAACTAATTGCTGGCAAATCTTCCTGATGGTCTTTTGAAACTAAAAGAGATTGAGTATAAGAAAAAAATATATTTTGAGTGCGTCTAGAAAATAATCCTGGTAAAACACTGGAAACCACAAATTCCACTGACATGGGATTTTATTACTGGCCTGCCTGTGCAGGCCCAGGCCTAGACTTGGGTATGCAATGGGGACTTGCTACAAGAGGACATGAATGGAGATAAGGAGGGAGGGATGGATGTTATTTGCAAGTTACCCAACTCACTGCTTTTGAGAGAATGGAAAACCTTTGCCTGACAAAGAGGGTTCCATGAGGTCTGAAGGCAAAGCTTGCCTGCCATCCATGCACTGAGGGAGGTCTGATAGGAAAATACCTTGTGCTGTGATCCTATCTAATCCTGGGAAGCAATACAAGCCAGCAGGGGTGATGCCTTCACTAGCTGCCTTGTCAGCCACCACACTCCTTTTACATCACTGCACCCTGTTCCTGAGATTAGGGAGGATGGATGCTGGTGTGAGCCCCCCCTCATATCACAGGCTGCTGGCTGCTCAGAAACCTCTGCTGTGAATGGGTGCATGGGTGGTTTCACGGTGGGTGGAAAACACAGCCCCGTCCCCAGTGTAACGTTTAATCTTGATTAAAAAGCTTCCAGGGCCAGGCAGCCTGGGCTGCATCCTTTGTTCAGTTCTGGCAGTGGCTCTTGCGTTCCCTAATCCCTGTTAATATCACTGCTTGTCAAAGAAGATTTGTGCCTTTCCTGGAAGATGGATGCCTATTTTGTACCAACTGGGGGAGAAGGAGACGCCTCATCAGCTGGTGCCGGGAACAGCGAGTTGCAGACAAGAAAGGCATCCTGTTTTCTGGGGAGAAGGCGCGGGAGGTGGGCGAGCATCTGGCTCTGACTATTAGCTCTGGCTGCTAGCACTGCTCCTGTGTTTTCGGGATGCAACACAATCCTGTATTTTAACCCTGTGCAATCCATGGCAGTGTTCGTGGCTGAGGTACCAACTTTTCTTCCTGGCCAAACTGCAGGACAGATTATGCTCTGCTGACCTGTATTCCCCTAAAGTCATCTTCAATTAGTGTAGTAGTTATTCCTCCTTTGTACACCAATAAGTTTCTCCCTGCCATAATGTTGAGCTGAGTCTCCAGAGGCCATGCTGTGTTGTGGGCATTTTGCTGGCTCCTCCAAGCAGACAGAGAAACACTCCCTAAAACAAGCCCCTCATAATCTCATGTTTTCTTTCCAAAGTCTGTCCCATTGCTGCAGGGAAGCATGAGACCTGCTCCAGGTGGAGGAGGGAGAAGTCTGGTCCCCTGCCATGTCTGCTCTTGCTTCATTTCCCCGGGGGCAGGAAACAAAAGCCCAGCCTCTGGGGAGTTCAGGTGGGGCCATCTGCCCAGCTAGCACAGGCTGCTCTCTGTGATCTACCAGGACCGGAGAAATTAAGGGTGATTTCTGGCTGAAGGCAGGAAGGGTTGGCACAGGCAGCGAAAGGAAGGCCTACAGAGGGAAGCTAGGGAGGAGAATGTGGGGAGAGGGGGGGATCAGTTTTTGTGTGAAGTTGGACAACCCCTTCTCCCCTTCCCCTCCAGGAATTGGAAGGAAAGGGGGAGACCAGATGTTCTACACAGAATTGTGGACACGCCTTCTTTCAAAAGCAGGCTTGGAAAAGGAGAAAGTACCTTCATGGGATGGGAATGAAGACCCATCCTGGCCTCCACTAGCCACACACACTGAGCAGTTTGGCATTACTGACCCTCTGACCAGTGCTGGGCTTGGGGTGCCCATCAAGGCCATGGACATCAAGTGATCCAGGATGTTGCTGAACCTCTGTGTGAGACAGCCCCAGGAGTCCTGGTGGGTAGCGTGGGCAGCAGAGCTGTGGTAGCCAGAGGGTCACCAGCAGGCTGAGGGAGGTGATGTTCCCCTTCTCCACACTGGTAAGACACATTTGGAGTGCTGAATCCAGTGCTGGGCTCCCCACTCCAGGACAGACACGGTCATACTGGAGTGAGCCCAGCAAGGGGCCGTGATGATGGTAGGGGACTGGAGTATCTTGGATATGAGCACAGGCTGAGAGAGCTGGATTTGCTCCTCTTTGGAGAAAATAAGGCTCGGGGGGATCTCATCAATGTGTATAAATACCTGATGGAGATAATATACAAACTTTCCTGCCAGTCTGGCCTTCCCCTGATTTCTATGCCTTTGTACCTGATGATTGTAGGATTTTTCAACCTGCGGACAGTTTTAATTCTGTATTTAATTCTAATTTTTGTATGTTTAGCATAGTTGCAGTTGCAGAGCATTCATGTACAGGCCTGTCTGCGTGGTATGAAAGTGTGCAGAATCCCAATCTTCCTCTTCCATCTCCCATTACTATTTCATTCCTCTTCTGATGGAAAATGTAGGAAGTTGAGTCAGTTTTTCAATCAACAAAAAGGGACATTGTATTTTTAAACAAGATAAATACATTGAGGCTAATAACCATGAATTATATCAGAGAATTGATCTATATTACCAATTTATTCTCTACCTTGAAATGTCTTCATACAGCTGCGTAACCACTATTCTAGATAAGTTTTCTACATTATCTTCTGGCTTTGGGACTATATACTCCCTGACACCTGAGAGAACCTCTCTGTATAGTCCCTGTCATTACAGTAAGATGAAACATATCTTAAAAGTATCTTCTGATGTGAAATTCCTCCAGTTTTAAGAATCAAAAAGTTGTTTTTGATTGTAGTTTAAATAATGTGACTCAAAACACAAACCACTTCTTACCTGGGCTTTTCTTCATCTTTTCTTTTCCTGCTTTTGTTGCCATGCTCAAATGAATGAATATTGACCAGGGTTTTGTCCCCATATTTTACATCAGTTTTGAAAAACTGGGGAGAAATTCTACTCTCCCTCCTCCTTAGGCATTAGTCCTTTCCCTTCTTTGTGTGGAACTTGCACAGGCAACCTAGGGAGGAAACAAACTTTAGCTTTGAAAGGAGAATCTGAGAAACAAAATTGAAGTTTTGATTACATAAAATAAAAATCTATATCTAGTTCAAAGTTTCTCACTTATTCAAAATTAGAACTTTTCCTGTAAATGTTCACTAGAAGTCTCATTTCTGAACAGGGAGCATTTTCAGTTGAATGCTTTTAACAGTTATGATTGTATTTATTCTCTTTCATTTTTTCTGGTAAATCA
Source organism: Atrichornis clamosus (assembly GCA_013400975.1). Lineage (NCBI taxonomy): Eukaryota > Metazoa > Chordata > Aves > Passeriformes > Menuridae > Atrichornis > Atrichornis clamosus. The sequence continues at coordinate 18,260 of WBMZ01005135.1, forward strand.
GTATTTGCATTCCTGTGGGTGTTCACAGGTATCTGAGCTCCTGCTGTGGTTAATGGGGACCTGGGGCTTTATTCAGCTGCACAAATATGAGCATTTAGTGCCGTCTGACATGCTCCTGAGTTTCTAGAAGGGTTTGTAGATGTGACCAGGAAACCCCAAGCAGGTCAGATGCAAAGAGAGCTGTGGTTTACAATGGTGCTAAGGAGAAGGATACTCTGGGTACCCCTTGGGATACGTGTGCCAAGTGTTCCCAGGGCAGCGCCTCCAGCTCAGCACAGGCAGGGTCCTGATGTCAGCTCAGCAAGGTGGCTTTTGCCATCTGGAATTGGCAGAAACTTTTGCTGCAATCTCCATTAGGTGGCTGAGGGAGTCTGTCCAGGGCTACAAAATGTGAGAAGAGGACCCCAAAGGCCACTTGGTCTGTTCCCCTTGGCAAGGCAGGATTACGTGTGTCAGTACATTTAGAGAGTCCTCCTCTGGAATCGCTTGTCACTATCCCTTTCCTGGCTACTGCCCATGCAACAGCTGAGAAGTAGCTAATATAATTAGCAAGGCTTAATGAGGGACAGTGCTGTTGGCCAGTGCCTTCAGTGGAGCTGCTGAGCTCTGTTTGCACCAGGACAGAAGCCATTCTGTTATCAACCAGCTGCCTCAAAAACTGGATAAGATTTTAACCTCTGCTGTCAGGTTTAATACGAAAAGCTGTGATTCAGTTTCGTACAGAAAGCTCTTCATCAAGCTCCCAGAAAAGCTGATCCACTCGGGATCTTCCCCATGCAAGCAAAGCCCTGGGCTGAATGGTGCCTTGGGCAGTAGTGGGACATGAGGACTACGATGGGAGAGTTTCTAAATCATTACTGCTGTTTAGTCATAGACACTGAATATTTTTATGCTCAATAGTTTCTTTGGTTCTCTGGTGTTAATAAACTGCATAAAATACATACATCCTCCTCCTTCCTTTTCCATGAGAATGTGACATTTTCTTGCCTACAGATTTTGAATTTTGCCTTCTTGGTTGCACAATGTGAAAAAATTATACCCTGATTAATGAAAACCAGAAACCTCATGGCTTGAGGTGTCCTTCAGTATGATGAATTGATTTGAAACATTTTTATTGGAGCCATAGCTTTTGATGACTGGACTTGTGCCTTATTATTGGCACACAAGCAGGCCAGCTGATGGGCACACAGCTTAGACTACGCTCCAGGCAGAGGAAACCAGCTGAAACTGTGGCATCAAAGGTAGTTGATAATACAAACCAAACCTTTCTTATCTTTACCTTTTCTCACTAGGTACTTGTTAGGAACTCATTGTGGTTCAACCCTAGTCAGAAATAAAGCCCCACACAGCCACTCATTCACGCTCTGCCCATTGGGATAGGAGAGAGAATCAAAAGAGTAAAAGTGAGAGAACTTGTGGGTTGAGATAAAGACAGTGTAACAGGCAAAGCAAAAGCCACATGCAAGCAAACCAGAACAAGGAATCCATTCACCACTTCCCATGGGCAGACAGGTGTTCAGCCATTCCCGGGAAAGCAGGGCTCCATCATGTGTAATGGTTACTTGGGAAGACAAACATCATCAGTGTGAATGCACCCCCTCTCTTCTTCTTCCCTCAGCTATATATTCTGAGCATGATGCTATATGCTATGGAATATCCCTTTGGTCAGTTGGGGTCAGCTGTCCAGGCTCTGCCCCCTCCCAGCTCCCTGTGCCCCCCCAGCCCACTCTCTGGTGGGGTGGGTGAGAGGCAGGAAAGGCCCTGACTCAGTGTCAGCACTGCTCAGCTGTAACAAACACCTCCCTGTGCTATCAACACTCTTTTGGATACAAATCCAAACCATAGCCCCATAGCAGCTACTAGAAGAAAATTAACTCCATCCCAGCCAAAACTAGCACAGACCATCTATAGGTCATTTTCCTAGAAGTTCCTAAAGGAACAAGGCTGAAGAAAAGTGACTGCCACCTGCTACCTTAGCACACCTGTAATGAAGCTGGTATTTCTCAAATCTCTTCCAATACTTTTAGTTTTTCTTCAAGGTGGCTTTAAATTACCTGTTTCAAACCACATTGTTTAAATCTAATTTATAGGAGCCAAAGGCACATTTAAGCAATCACTGTCACCTCTACTTCTGGTACCTAAATCCATAATGCCACTTCATGAGATAAAGTCTCCAGTATCCATGCTGACCCAAGGTGTTCCTGACACCTAATACCTGTCCTTGCCCCTGTCCCCATGTGTGGCACCGCAGTCCCCCAGCTCCCTGGCACACTTTGCACAACACTGAATTGAACTGAGGAACTGATCCGGCTTAAAGAACATCTGCCAAAACCCTGCCCCCTCGTCCTTTTATTGTAATCTGGATCAATTCTCCAGTCTGGCCCTGGTGTTAATAAAGCTGACAGGGAAGAAAAAAACGTGGAGGATGTGGGGGTAAAAGGTGAGAGAGTAAGAAATATCTTCATCTCATCCTGTTGCTGTGATGTCTGTCTCATGAGACTGCACAGCCAGGGACCACATTGGGAAAGGTCACCCCAAACCTCTCAACTTGATTGAGCCTCTGCTTCAGCAGAAGTGACCTCAGGGGAATCTCCGTCAGGCTGTGGTTGCTGCAGGAATGTCAGGCAGTAGCAGGGAGGATATGGTAAATGCTAGGGAAGGAATGAAGGAGCTGTTGAAAGAAATGGTACATGAGAAAAACACTGGGAACAGTCTAAACATCTGCCTTTTTAGTAGATGCACCTGTATAATGAAGAAAGTGCAAGCCATTCAGGGAAGGGTCTGTTGTACTGTCAGGCACAGTGTCACAGGTGCATCAGCTGATGGGAAGAAGACTTGCACTTTTTGTTTCCTTTTTTCTTCAACAAGCTGTAATTTTATGTATATGCATATGTATTAATACAAGGCAAGCCAAATGTGGCCACAAACACCCTTTTCACATGCTCTCTGCCAAGAAATCCACCCTGAGGTGCACATGAAGCCTTGCCTTTAGGAACTCTGTGCCGACAAGCAATGTACAGCCCACGACCCCAAACCGTCAGCAGATGCCATTGTTATTGCCCTAAATGTTTGTCTGCGTCCCAAGGGTATGTATACTTCACTTTCCATCCCCACCCCTGTTTTAAATAGTAATAGGTCATCTCAGAAACATGTTTACTTCCTTGTCATTTTTGTACTTAAATATAGAGCAGCCCAAATTGCTTCAGACTTAAAATTTTCTAATTAACCAGTGGGAAACAGTGGAAGAACTTTGCTAAGTACAATGCACAGTTAAACCAGAGGATCATCCTTGAGTTCAAGCGTGGGAATGTGGATACCCAGCATTGCCACTCGCAAGAGAATTTTTCTTTCTTTTCTCCATTTGTGCAGGCTTTAAGAACTTTTGGTAAGTAAGATTTCATGAGGAAGTTCAGATATTTTCCTCTACATAGGCATAACTGCATTGCACTGTGATGGCAGTTATTTGGATACACTTCCAGAAGGAGAGTGAGGAGGGAGAAGGCTTTGCTTGTCTTAGGCAAAGGGAACATAATTAAAGTCAGACATTAAATAGAAGGCTACTAATTAATAGAAGGAATTTATCCTACTTAGGGAAAATAGCAAAAATACAGCTCAGGTCTTTGTCTCAGCCTTAGATTTTTTTCTGCATTTTGTCCAAGTTTCATTGAGTCATTCATGGCTCTTTGGTGATTTCAAACTCTTTAAAAATGCTTGTTCTAAATGAGTTTGTCTGCCTTGATTATCCTGGACATCATTCCTCTACATAGACCTCACTGCATTAGTTCTGGTTAGTGGAGAGCTAAGACACCTCTATCAAGCGAGGGAACAGCATCCTTTGCAAGAGCCTCCAGTTGTTGCCCTTGGAGCAATAACAAGAGATAAACCTTCTGGGAAAGCACCGAGGACTTGTGCAGTGGAGGAACTGGCGGAATCCGATTTCTCCAGCTCGGCAGTTGCTGGACAGGTACAGAGGGAAAGCTTGTCTTTGTGGTCAAGAACGACAGGGTGTCCCCAAAGCCCCACCTCCACCGCACAGAGCCGGCTCCTGCAGCTTCAGAGGTGGGCTTGGCAGAGACCCCCGGTCTGTCCCCAGCCCCCCCAGCTCGGGCTCTGTAAGTGTTACCTTGCTGCAAAAGGAGACACGTTTTTGACATGCTATCTTTATGTAGAGGCATCTGGAGGTTGTAACATGCGAGCAACTGATCAGATTGAGTTTCTTGTATTACCTTGGCTGTTACATTATGTAAGGGAGGCAGAGTGTCCTCACATTATTATTATTGTAATTAAAGAATATTGTGCTTTTAATTTGCATGCTTCCTTCCTCAGCATTGTTTGATACAAATAGATGATAACAGACTGGTTATTGTGAGTTATTAATAACATATTGTTTACTCACCATTTGCCTAGGAGACAGATCATTAAGTGAGGCTGCTATGACCTAGGTTTCCCTCCCTGCACACACATCCCTGGGTGGATCATCTTTGATCTCTCATTGCCTCCTGGGCTCTCTCTTCAATTTGGACTTAGTGCTTACTATTCCCTTCACCCCCACCCCTGGTTACCTCCGTGTTTGAGGGATTCTGGAGAAAACAAAACCTTCTGCAATACCTCTTATATTTGTACAGAGTGGATGCTCTGGTCTGTTTTTAATTTCCATGATTCTACAGTGCTTTTGAGTCCAAGGTGCTAAATATAGATCTAGCCCATAATAGCCAGCCTCTTTTTCATTTCTGTCTTACAATGTTATTTTCTGGTTTTATCGTTTAAGCCTAATGGATTTACATTATTAGGAACTCTCCAGTGTGTCCAATGTGGTTATGAACAAGACAAATGCGTCCAAAGTTTCCAGGAACATTTGTCTGAATAAAAACAAGAAAAAAAGTGTCTCTTCCCTGGCTCTGCAGGAGGAGGACTGGTGCAGTGAAGGCACCTTCTCTCTCCCCTTCATACTGCAAACCTGTGTACGCCCTCTGGGTAGGGAAAGCACATCCAGCACACTGCCTAGAAAAATGACGCTCTGGAGAAAAATCAACAGACACCATGAAAAGTGCTGGCTCAGATACCTTGTGTTGGCAGACTCCTACCAAAGTTAGTTCTGGATAAGCCAGTACATTTGTAGTCAGAACAAACTATTCCTCTTTCTTCCTATTCCTAACACAGTCATGCCCAAAAAAAATACAAGTCAGGAAAAAGTTTGGGGAAACTATTAAGGAGCATGAAGGGAAAAGAATATCCAGACAAATATGGAGCTATTTGAGACAAATATGAAGTAATGTGTAATAAACAGCTTGAATTTATAGGGGCTAAAGCAAGCCAAACACAAGTGATGGCTTTTTGGGACTGAACTGCCCAAGCCAGCCAAGGAAGGAATGTGGTGGATATAAAAGGCCAGGCCCACAGGAGACACAAAGACCACTCAGCACAAATCTAGAGCCATACCTGTGCTTTTCCAAGCCTAACTGATACCAGTGGCCTAGGCCAGTAGCTGGGGAGAAGTAGGGTATAAGGGAGACTTTGTCATTTCACCTCATCTCTGTCCAAGTGTCTTCCCCTGTGTTTGTACAAGAGGCATATGAGAGGACTTCTGTGTGGTAAGGGGATCCTTCCTTGTTGAGCTTGGCTGGGGTTAGGATCTCTTTGTGCAAGTGTCCAAGCATCAGGTCTGAAGACCCACTACAATGTACAGACATTGAAAACTGACGTCTCCAGAAGAAAAAATTTTGGAACCTACCCAAACAGCTGCCCCGGGCACAGTGAACTGCTCTTTACTTGGAGAATCTCGCCATGCTTAGCTTGAATATTGAAGTGCTATCTGAAAAGGGGCTGAGAAACATGGTAACATGCCATGGAACTCAGCGTTTGAATACTTTACTGTTTTCAGGTGCCTCTTACGGGAAACACGTAATGGTTTTGGGAAAGGTGAGTCTTCAGTACCACCCTCGGCCAGGGTGTCTCCAATCGTTCACTTTGCACTACTAAGGGTTCACCTGGGATTGCCTTTGGAAGGAGCTAGCTAATTTCCTTTGAAATAACCTTCAAGTACAGCTATGAGCATAGTTCCCTCCAGGCTTTGCTCCTAGGAGGCACTACGGATGATAGACCATGTCTGGCTGCCTTATAAAGCCCTCCAGCACTAAACCAGCTCTCTGTGCATCTTGAAATGTGACATTGTGTCCATAAACCATGCTCAACTGTGGCCAAGAGAGATTGCAAGGAAGCCATTTGGTTTATTCACACTCTAGTTTGCTGCTGGAAGCACTGATTTTCATGGTGCTGTCCAGAAGAGCAGAGGAGGGATGTGTTGCTGCTGGAAATGGCAGTAGTGCTATAGGTCTCAGTTGCTGCCAGCAGAACAGATGGCCCCGGAGTGGTGCAGGGCTAACTGCTGCACCCATCCAGAAAGTGCATTGCGCAGAGCAGGACCAAGCTGGTCCCAGCTGTATCTTGGCAAAGGAAGAAAGGTATGCTCTGTAGGAAGGAAAGGGTATTTACTTTGAGTGTGCCAATGACCGTGTAACTCACTGGGTGGGGAAGCTCAAATATGACAATTCCAGTTAGATTTAATTTTTTCCTAGGAAGAAATGCCAGAGCACTCAGGCACATGGCCAAAGGTTTGCTGAAACCTGGTGAAAAGAGATTCTCCTACATTGCTCCAGACAGTCCTGGAACCTGTTAATCCTGTCTCTCCTGTCTCCTGTTTCTGAAGTTTTGTGCCGTTCCTACTATTGCAAAAATTAATCCTGAATGTTCAGAGACTGATCATTCTGAATGTACTAGGAGCAATGCAGGGGCTGGAAATTAAAAAAACCCCCCAAAACATGACAGAAGGTGGGGTGAGAACGTGGGCAAGAAACTAAAATGATATGATGTCCTAGAGGTACATGAATTCAGTGACAGAGGGCAGACTAGGTGCTCCAGACCAGTGCTCCAAACTCCAGTCCCCAGAGCCTCCAGGGGCAAGTGCGCCCAAAGGGCAGAGACCAAGTGTTGTGTCCACCACAGGTCTTCTATGAGCCTTAAGCCAGGCGGAGTCTGTGTGTGTAGCAGTAAGCTGAAAATGGCCAGGGTATGAGCCTGAACAGTGTCTCTGTCTCACATTCATTCATACCACAAATTTTGGACACAGTCCAGCTTGCACTCTGTCAGGCAGTGCATCACCATGGTTAGCAGATGGTTAACTCACTCCCAGCAGTGGTCTGGACTGGAGAGAACTCAGCGTTGAGGAATACTTGAATATGTCCTGTATCATCCCAACCACTAAAACGTGACTGACAAAGCCCTAAATCAGATCATGTTTTAGCTCCTCTTGACTTGCCCTCCTCCTGGCTAGTAATGCCTCTTTTGAGGCCAGCTGTGAATTATCTGCCAGAGGGAAGTTCTTAAAAAGCTTTATGCTGAAGTAGCCTGCCTTATGTTCTCCATTAGGCAGGCTTTATTCCTCCCATGTTCAGCGTTACACCAGCAGAAGTTGGAGTAGACTTGTATTTCTTGGCTAAACAATGACTAAAGGAAGCATGATAGCTATCTACAAGTATTTGATGGGTGTAAACTCCAGTGAGGAAGAGGAATTGTTTAGTGTGGTTAAAGGACTTTTATGGCTAAGAGCGATTAGATTAAATTGAACAAAGCAAAGCACAAACTGAATAGCCTTCGTAATGCTAGCAGGCTGCAAGGGCAGCTCCCGAGGGATGTGCTAGGAGCAGTGAGGTCTGGGTCACAGGGAAACGTCACGGGGAGCAGAGCAGTAGTTATGTTACTGACCTCAGAACACCATCCCATGAACACTTTCCCCACCATGTCCACACCCACACTGCTCTGTGTCTACGTGAGCACACACCCAGATGAATAAGGAGGGAAGAAGGATGTCAGGATGGTTTAGCTTCTGCCTCCACCTGATTTGTCCCCTTCTTTTGGTGGTGTAGTATGTTACCCTGAACAATAAGTTTTCATTCTGCTGACAGTGATTCTGGTCTTGTGACTCTTAAGGGAGAGGTTATGCTTCCATTTTCCATATTGAGCCATGAGTAAGCTTTCCTTAGTACTTCAGTAGGATGGGGCTCGAGCTCCAGTTATCTTAAGCTTGCCTGTAACCTTGGGCTATCACACACCTACAGGGATGCCATCAGCATTCCCTTCAGGTTACACCTGTGTCAGTTGGCAGGACACAGTATAGGATGGTCATCTCTGTGCAAGAAAGGAACAAACAGGAGTGCACAGTTCCTCTGAAAATGTACTGGTGGCCCCTTATTCACTGCTGGGAAAAGTGAGCTTACTCTCTCACATGTGAGAAGCAGTATGTCATAATCTCATCTTGCCCCTTTTCTCTGGAAACCAAACACAGAGCATGCAATTCCATTCATCAGGAGTTTCTGATGGAGATCACGAGCTGACTTGGGCACTGAAAACCGGTGTCAGTGACTCGAGCACTGCTGTGTCTTTCGAAGTCCTGCAGCCTCTCAGGGTAAAAGAAATAAGGGGATATGTGATGTTTGATGAGTCAGGATGCTTTCCCCTGCCATGATTGTGTTTCTGTCTAATTGCACAGACACAATAGCAAAGAAATTAGAAAAGCCAGGTAAGGTCTGTTGTGGATGTCCTGGTCGTCTAGGAGACAAGAACATTATTTACCTGACATGACTTGTAAAAAAGCTACCCTGTTTTTAAAACAGCATATCACTTCCAAATTGCACGTTATCTGTTCTGAAACAACATCACTTAATAGGTTATCTCCTTTAATTGGGTGCACTTGTTGACATATCATTAAGTCCCACTTAGCACAAGTGTGAGAAGCCTGTTGTTAAAAGCTGCAAGCAGAAAGCCAAGGAGGACATATGCATCCTCCCATGGCACTTTCAAGGAAGGCCCTGATCTGTTCATAAAAGGTCAGGAAGGGAGCAAGGATTTCAAAAGCCTTAAAAAACCAGCCTGGACTGGAGTCTTTAGTAGTGCGTCATCACAAGTTTTCTTCTCCCGAGGGAGTAATTCTTCAGATGTTTTACGTGCCCCTTGCTGGTGTCTCTCCTGTTTTCCTTCAGGAGCAATTTGTCTATTTCTGCATTTATTGAGCCTTCTCTCTTTTAACCAAGGCAGAACTAATAGACATCTGTGCATAGGGGAGAGACTGAAAGGTTAACACCACCTCCCTTGCAAGTCCATTGCCCAAATGCTAACACTACCTGGTTAGGTGTGCACATTGTGGACCATCCAAGAGAACAGGCATGGCACTATTGCAGAGCCCCTGATGTGCTGTTACATTCTTCCTCCCAAACCTGGCTGGCTGCAAAGGGCTCAGATAATAGCATATTTTCTGGTTTTTTTTTCTCATAGGAATGGAATACCAATCTTAGTGTCTTCATTAAAAATGGTATGCTTGAGGATGCCATTTTACATAAGATAGTTTCCTATCCTGGCCAAGATTCTTTTTCGTGTAAGAGACTGGCAGGTGGTCATGCTTTTGGTGATGTTTAGAAAAGGTTAATTCTCCTTCGCATGCACTTGCTGCCTTTCTAGATTCAAATAAAACCGTGTGTACGTTGTATGGGCAGGAGGGAGGAAGAGAGAGGTATCGCAGAGTTTCTGTCACCTCACATAACCACACAGATGATTTCTTGCCATTATCCATGGGTGCTCTCAAGGCCCCTGACGAACGCATGTTTAACTCGTGCCACAAGAAGCTGCAACTCCTGTGCAGTCGCTGCTGGCTTGGAAACTAGCAGTGCTCAGTCCTGCATGAAAGCCCGTTCTCCTGGGATTTTCAGCCTTAACTTTGCAAACTCAGAAGGTTCAGAGCTCACGAACTGGGTTTAAAGAGAGGTGAGGGCTAACCTGAGCAACTCTAAGTAACTCTTGACCCCTTCGGAGGAGGCTTATCGTTTCTTCAGAACCCAATGTAGGTTTCACAAATCTCTTTCACAATAGCACTCAATTTAAAATTTATGTTAACATTTCATCTTTCCTCTGTGTTGAGGAGTACAATGCCAGAAATCGGACATATACTAACACATGAATTCTGAGAGAATAAAATATTGAGAAAACACAGCATTGTCTTCAGTCTTGTTGTGTGTGATATGGACCTTAAATGTTACAGATGGTGTCCATAGTATTGAGAGCATCTTGACAAATACATTCCATGTAAATCATGGTGTTTTTTAAAGATAGTCATTGCAGATTACTCCATGCATCAACTTCTTCTCACATTGACCCTCACAGGATTGCCTTCTCTTTTCCTTGCACTTGTGTCTTCCAGTAGGAAGATCAGTGTGCAGCTTAAGAGGTTATTTTGTTCAGCAAAAAGAGCCAACAGGTGTTTTCAACACTTATTAGACTTTCATTTCAATAGTACATCTCCTATAAGGTATCTGAGGACATGGCTACCAGAACTTCCACCGGGCCCTTTGCCGGCTACGGAGCACATCCTACAGTGATTGCCTGGAATGACCTTTTTGTGCAGAATAGCTCATCCTGCCAGAGCAAATGCCAGAAGTTTAGCAGAATCACAGAACAGGTAAGGTTGGAAGGGACCTGGCTTTCTCCCTGGTCTCCTGGGTGAGAGATTCCTGAGGGCTGGCTTTGGCAGTGAAGACTGAAGCAAAGAAGACATGCAGTATCCCTGCCTTCTCTGCAACCTATGTTTCAAGAGTCCTTGTTATTTTCTGCAGAGGACACACATTTTCCTTAGGATTCCTCTTGTTACTGATGTATTTGAAGAAGACCTTCTTATTATCCTGGACATGGTTAGCAAGATTTAATTCCAAATGTGCCTTGGGCTTCCTACTTGCATTTCTGCATACTCTAACAACATCCTGATATTCATCCCAGGCGGCTGGTCCCTGCTTTCACCTCATGTATCTCCTGCTTAAATCTAGGTTTTGGCAGCAGTTCCTTGTTCATCCATGCAGGTCTCCTCGCTCTTTTGCTAGGTTTCTTACCACTGTGAATATCTTGTAGGCACTTGGGCTGCATGCACTTTGTGGAAGTATTCCCACTTGAACCTTCTTCTGTTATGCGCAAAAAAAGTACCTCGCCCCCTTTTTAGAGGTAAAAAGATGCTCAGGTTCAAAAACACCCTGCAGCACATTTACAAAACCTTAGGCAGCATGCCAGTGCTTAAGCCAAACCAACTCCTCTCCTTGCTTTAAACACCATTTATTTGTTTTACCTAATGATGCAACATACATGAGTCGGCCCTGGCACTCCTCTTTTCCCAGGGCAGGGATTCCCCTGCTATGGCACAGTCACTTCCTGGTTTGGCTGCCATCTCTCTTGGCAGCTCTGTTAGCCTTGACTTCTCACCAGAGGTCAGTTAGGACGTCAGGAAGGCATCAGCTCCAAATTCAGACTGTGGAGCTTAGTACTGTTCTGAGAACTGGGACATGCTTCTGAATGTTGGGAGACCAGAACAGAGTTTCCTCCACATGAGGTGCAGAGCTTATTGTGCACCCCTTTTGAGGTTGACAGGTGGACTATGAGGTACCTCTTCTTTGAGAGCAACCTCAAGGAGAAAGACTTGGGGCTGTTGGTTTCTGAAAGGCTGGACATGACCCAGCCATGTGCACTCACAGCCCAGAAAGCCAAACGTGTCCTGGGCTGCATCAAGAGTAGCGTGGCCAGCAGGGCGAGGGAGGGGATTCTGCCTCTCTGCTCTGCTCTGGTGAGACCCCACCTGGAGTGCTGCATCCAGTTCTGGGGGCCCTAACTGGATGTGAATCTGCTGGAGTGAGTCCAAAGGAGGGTCAGGAACGTGATCAGTGGGCTGGAGCACCTCTCCTGTGAAGACAGGCTGAGATAATTGGGGTTGTTCAGCCTGAGGAAAAGGCTTCAGGGAGACCTCCTAGAGGTCTTCCAGTACCTAAAGTGGGCTACAGGAGAGCTGAAGAGGGACATTTTACCATGGCTTGTAGTGATAGGACAAGGCGGAATGACCTTAAACTGAAAGAGTGTAGGTTTACATTAAATCCTAGGAAGAAATTCTTTACTGTGAGGGTGGTGAGACACTGGCACAGGTTGCCCAGCAAAGCTGTGGGTCACTGGAAGTGTTCAAGGCCAGGTGGGATGGGGCTTTGAGCAATCTGGTCTAGTGGAAGGTGTCCCTGTCCGGGACAGGGGGGTTGGAAGTAAATGTTCTTTCAGGTTTTTTCTAACCCAAACCATCCTATGATTCTATGTTTTCTGGCTGTTGGAGACTTCACAGCGTTCAGTGTCACACATCGATTCTTTAGCTTTCTCTTTCCCTGCCTCAGGAATTGTAAGCAGTTATGCTGCACGGCAACTACCTCTTTACTGGTTTTCCTCACGTGGCAGTTTGACAAAGGGATGCCTCAGTACAAAAGAGACATCTGTAAACTGCAGTAGATTCACAAAACAACAGTAAAAAAAAGCATAATGCTCTTGGAAATCTCTGTAAGGCAGCAGTTTAGACCCCAGCTATTAGCATGCTAGGACAGACCTCAAGTGAAATAAAAAGAAATTTACTTGTTAAATATCTCTAAAGCAGGCATGTAAAAAGCATTATTGTCTGTATGTTGTGTATGCTTGTGTAAACAGCCTTTTCCACTTGGGGCTATGTCTCTGTAATTATGTATTATTTGCGAGAAGAATGCAGAGCGTGAGGAGTGAATATGTTCCAAATGTGTCCAACCCTGACCAGGCAAAGGCTGTGATTTTACTCACTTAAGGGAGAGAAGAACTAGCCCATGCCTTTTGTTTATTCTTCTTGAGTTCTTTATAACAATTGTGCTTTTCACTGGAAGTGACTCACCTGGCAAAGAAGATAAGAAACCCAGAAGAACCACTCAAGAAAAATATAGTGCTGGAAACTATGCTCCACATTTAAGGCTTACAGTCCATCTGAAGCCGTAATCATATTCAGGCCCTTCAGGCTTCCCTAATTACCGAGAACTATCATTCTTTTTTAAATGTGGTGTCAGCATTTGTTACAGGCAATCAGCACAAAATTATCCAAAAACCTTCCTGTGACCTGTAAACCTGCAATTTGATATGCCTCATCCAATTTTTATTCTGTAGCAAGTGAATTTTTTGCATAGATTTTTATTGCAGAGACTCTTTAATCTACCAGGCAACACATAACAAGATCCCATGGCTGGAGGCTGAAGATAGCTATGTTTTAGCTAGCAATAAGGTGCACATCTTAACAGCAATTAATTAAGCATTGAAATAAGTCCTGAGGGGATATGATGATCTCGTCACTTCTTGAAGTCTCTGAACTTTTTCTTTCCAAACATCATGCTATACCTGAAATACGAAGTGCGGTCTTGGTACAGGAATTACACGGAGGGGCAGTGTTAAAGTATTTCTAAATGTGAGTGAGAAGACATTTTCCACATCAAAACTCCAAATTTTTCTTTTTTTTTTCTTTTTAACACACATAATGAAATTCACTCCTTCTTCCAGTATCAACCGGTCTACTTCAGTGGAAATCAAGAGGTAACTGCCAACTTATACCAGTCAATAAAGCCAAACTTTTAAAAGCAGATATACAGCTAAATTTGCAGATGCCTACTGGGCTGCAGAGCAGAATTTTCAGACACGCTGCCGCCCGCTCCTAATTTTTAGCAAAGTCTCTCTTTCACTGTCAAGACTTCCATCTCTGGAACAATGCATTGCTATTGAAATATTTAATGAGTCACTTGTAAATATCCCACAGGAACAACAGGACATTTATCTCATGCTGCAGAGCTGTATTTTAAAAATAATTGTCTCAAAAAAGAAAAAAGCCCCATGCAACAACTGAAGAAAGCCCAAATGTTTTCCCCTTCTTACTTCACAGAAGACTTTCTCTCTCTCTCTGCCTTTCCCTTTCCATTTCTCATCCACTCTTCACCCACGGGGTTATGCTGAGGTGACTGCGAGGACGCCCAGGCTGAGACACTCTGTTTGCATTCTTTGGTCGATTTTGGTTGGCTTCTCTCCCCTATGTAGGTTTGGCAATGTGAAAAAGTGACCTTGTGGCAAACTTGGGTGTGACCTTCTAAAACAGCAACAGCTCCCAGCATGACTGTCGGGTCTCCGAAATCTTACTCCATGGAAAATTTGAGGCAGCTTATCCCATGTGTACCGACAAACTTACGTTTATCTTAGGGCAGGAGCACGCATCTGTGGAGTTATCACAGCAAGGCTAACTCATGGTGTTGCCACATCCTGGCTCCCCTGCCAGGAACTTGTCACAGAGCTCTACTCTGTGCCTTCTTGCTTTGTTAATGGTGGTGTGCCAGAGCCAGACCCTTGCTGTGCAACGTGGTGCTTCTGCTACTGCAGACCTCAGCAGCACCATCCTTTCCTGCTGCTGCTGTGGCTGCCATGTCTCCCTTGCTCTAAATGAGTCTTCAGCTCTGAAGAGGCAAAAGGAACTTAGAGCTGCTCTTCGAAGTTTCACCTTAACCTGATGCTGTGATGCTGCTCAACGCACGTAAGAGGTGGTTAAGAAGGTAACTGTTGGGTGTTGCAGCTCTGCAGCTTTTCCACCACCAGCTTTTCCACCACTCCACCACGACTGCAGCTATCAGAAGACTCCAGGTGTGGGGATTCAAGCACCTCCATTTTGGGATCAAACCAAACCTCTGTTTTCCTAAGGATAACATCCAGTACAAGGATTTTGACAGTGATAGCTGAGTCAGAGGTTCTTGCAAATGAGTTCTGATGCACCAAGGAAAATTATACAGCCTGCAGAAGGAAACATGAGCCAGACACAGCTCACAAAGCATCACTCTGTGTGACCCTGGGTGCTCCTATGAACTGGGAGATACTCTCATTAGATCCCTGTACGGGCCATTCACTTAAAGAGTTGGACTTGATGGTCCTGGTGGGTCCCTTCCGACTCAGAATATTCTGTGATTCTGATTTTTTGGCTCTGCCTGTGCAGGGAGTAGACTCAAAAAACCACAAACCATTGGCCTACCTTGTCAATGAGTGTTGTGCCTGAGCCTGCTTGCAAGACTGGATTTACCCTCTGTTTTTACCACCAACAGCTGAGCCACCTCAGCCTGAGCTCCACAGCCCCACCATGGTGACATGGATTTTCAATAGGCTGGGTGAGGCTGGCCTTTGAAGACACAGAGAGACCCTCCAAGCCTGGAAAGATAGTTTGGAGGTGAGGGAGAACAACATATATATTTCTGACAAATCAGGATAATGAGGATCTTCCATGCTGTGCCTTATTTTGGACTAGTAACCACACTGGTCTGGTTTCGTCCATGATGAGAGAGGAACTTTGCTTTTTCTCTGCTGAGGTGTTGTTATGCCATGCCCTACTACAGCAGAAGTTGTTATGTTTTGGCGGGATTTTTTTAAGGCTGTGGTGCTCCTGACAGCCTGAGCCTGGCACACAGGTGCCAGAGTCAATTGGCTCTCACTGGTATGCCACACAAACAGTTGCTTTGAGCTGCTCCTTCCCACTCACCAACCCACCCACATACATTGCTTTGCTCCTCATCAGAGCAAAACAACAGAGAGATGAAGCAGCTGTGAAATACACCTGCCTTTCCTCTGCAGCCCTGCCCAATTACACGCCTTTAACTTGGCAATATAGACTAGTTATACTGTAATATAAATACATTTCTTTCCTCTACCCACAGCCCTGGATCAATCAGCAGCTCGAAACAGCAGGAGGGAAATGAAGTAGTAACGTAGGGGGAAAAAAACTAAAAGAGTTGGTGTTGTAATCAGCCAACTAAACACCATTAGGACATACTGTCCCGCTCTGTGGGCGTACAGCTGCACTGGGCCGTGACCAGATCTATTAATAGGCCATGCAGAGCTCTTTGTAGTTCTAAGAGCAATGCTCCTCAAACTTTGAGCCTGGAGTTCCTTCTCTGTAACTTCAATAACCCCCTTGTGGTGTTTAGTTATAGGAGCCAACCCTCCACTCTCCAGCAAGCATGAAAAGTGTGACTCTAGTCTCTTCAGACTATAATCAGAAATCCTGCTCTTCATCTTTTGCCCAGACCAGAAGAGGGAAATAATGCTGAGACCCTAAGCTTAGCCCTAATGTGAACAGGAAATTGCCTATAGAGTTATCTGATTTATTCTAGGCTTGATGTCAGATATGAGGGGCAAAGACTGGGGTGGAAAGTATATAATTTGGTTTGTTATTGCTGTGGAAAAGGACCTATTGCATCCCAGGTCCAGGGAATGGGGCTGTGACATGCCTGCGGTATCCTACACCCTGTGGACAAGCACACTTGCCATGTCACTCCACAAACTGGCTGGCAGTTTGGGATCATATGCCTCCTGCCAAGAAGCATGCACACCTACATGAGAAACCATCCCCTTAATCCCTGTCTGTAACTCTACAGCGACAAGCAGACACTTTCAGCCTACAAGTTATTTCGTTTTAAAGACATTTAAAGTTAAGGAAGATGGTTTCTGCATCACATCCAAGAAACACAGTATGGGTGAACAGGGCAGATGTTTAGCAGGCTTAGAGAAGGTAGCCCCATGTATCAAGGCACTGGGGTGTCATTACTCCATGAAAATATCTGTAACACCCTTGGGCTGCTCCAGTCTCTTTCACCTACCAAAGACTGGTTTGTGGCAGGAGCCAAAAGCCAGTGCTGCAGCTCTATGATTAATTCTCATCTTCCCCATGACTGAAAAGGGACTTGAGGTCCCTGGGGGCAGTGGATGCTTTCTGCAGGACATGACCCTGAAGAATTGGAGTCTGGTGAATGTCTGGAGTGCTGTCTGAAACTCAGGGGTGAAGTCGTGCTTGGTGGGAAAGAGCAGCAGCAATGCGGGAGAGAAATGCTCGAGGGAGAGGGTGTACCCAGAGAACAGCGGAGGAAGCATGTGTGAGGCAGCAGCTGCGGAAACAGGCAGCAGGGAGGTGGTAAGCACTTGGGAACGAGCCCTGGAAACAAGCAAAGGCAGAGCGCTGTGATGGAGGGAGAGGTGAAATGAGGGCTATCTGTGGAAACAGCCCGGGGACAGCCCTGCATGGGGACAGGGGCTGTCTGACTCGCACTTTGAGGGTGGTTCAGCCACGGCAGGCTTGGAAAGCCTGACTGCAGCTTCCAGGGCTTGGTGGGGCACGTCTCCAACTCAGAGCAGGGTTGCCACCTCAGTCATTGTGGGCTTGGCTGCGCAAATTCATTTGTTTAACTGAATTGCCCAAGCCAGCAGCCGAGTCACCACCGACAAGCGTCAGTAAGGCTTTCACACCTTGCAAGGTCTCCTCTCATCCCACCAGCAGAACAGGGAGGGCTGGTTGGGGCACGAACACAGCAGGCTTGCCAGCCCTGCCTGGGGCTCCTTCCCCAGTCAATGGGGCAACGGGGAGGGGGTGCAGCCTTCGAGCAGTGACTCAGCCCACCAAGGAGCAGAGCCGCCTTCATCATGAGTTGCATGTTCCCCTGCTCTCACTATAGGAACAGCCTAAAGCAAAGACAGCCAGTAATTTGGGGATCCCAGCCAAAGAGCTCAAAGTTAGAAAGGATGAGTCTGGGTATCCATGCAGATAGAGGATGTATGGAAAAGTTAACATTGCGTAGCACGGTGACAGTACGTGAGTCATCTTGGAGAGCACCAGAGTTGACTGTACGGTCTCCTGCACGATAATCACCACTTCTTGCGTAATTATAAATGCACATGAAGTGGGAACTGGTGTGTTGGCTGTGTCTCCCAGTATGGCACATTTCAGTTAAGCTCTCTGGAACAAGTAGCTCTTGGTATTAGCTTTAAGATAATGTCGGTGGGTAGTAGTGAATGACAAAGCTTTTCTGGCAAACTATCAAGCTGTTAAACAACCACTGAGAAACATGAGTTATAAATTCCTTTACTGTATTAATTTGACATTACAATTTAGAGATAAGAAGGTTTTCCAGAAACACAAATGACCCAGCATCCTGTTTTATTCATAAGGTGAAAAGAAGTCAGTAATACTGAATATTTGTATACTATTCTCCAACTTCTTCATGGATGATGACAGGTCATTTTTGTTTCCAGGGCTAGACATATTAATTTGGCACACGCTGTTGTGTTTTTATGATAAACCCAACACAGATATGCTCTTTTGGACTGTAAAAACATTTCTGAAGGCAGCAGCAAGGCTGCTTAAAACCTAGTCAGGATGAGATTTCAAGGGCAGTATTATGTCCTCTCCTCTCCTCACAGCTGATAGTGCTACCAAACAGCACATTCCCAGTATAGGGGTTTCTTTCTGGCCTTTTCCCCACGTTTCCTACCATAGATGCATTCCCAAGGCAGAAGTGTAGAACCCATATCATGCAGCAGCCAAGCAGCCTGTGCCTCTCTCAGCCAAAGCCCCATAACAGCAGTCATCCCTCTGTCCCCAGGGTCCTCTGTCCCACTCGGTGACCTGTGAGAGGTCTTTCAGACCCCAAAGCTGATGCAGAGGGTTATGCATGTCCCAAAACATGCTTCCTCCTACCACATGACCTGTTACAGTGGTTGGTACCTCAGCTGCATTGCAAAAGCTTTCAGAGCACAAGGGAGTAGAAATGCTTAAACCTACGTGTGTGATCAATGGAAATGTGTCAGTAGGTGGGTGAGGGAACAGAATGGAGTAAGCAGCAAGCATCGTAGGCTCTGGATAGCATGGAGAAAATACAGGGAGTGGAGTGAGGCAGAGGATTTGAGTTTGTCACACATTTCGCCTCTGTTCCACCTTCTCTTCACTCCTTTTTTTTCATTTTTCCCCTGCTAGGAAAACCCAAGTGGAAAAGAACATCCAGACCCATCCATTCTGGCTTTTAGGACATTATTTTTTAAATAAACCTCATTATACCAGTGTTTATGTGGAGAACATAATGAATAAATATTTTATGCCATGGATTTAGTTTCCTATTGGGACCTGTATTAATAATACCTGTATAGGTACAATTGTTAGTGGGCTCCCCTTCCAGTGAATGCTTTGTTTAAATGTATATTGAAGACTTGTTTTTACAATGGTTTTCTTCTCTTTAATAGAATTTGACGTGTTGGCTGCGGTGTAGCATGCAAGTTGTTTGTATAAAGCTTTAAAATATATTTCTGAATGGTGCTATACAAATACTGCATGCATTGGATTGTATTATTTTATTGTGCAACTAAGTTTCCTGTTCTATACCATAATACGATTTGTTATTTTTCCAGCACACACATTAGCCTGCATTCAAACTCTGCATAAGGTAGAAGAACTCAAATTAAATTTACAAGCACACCTGAGCAAAGCTAGTTAGCTGTGGCCAGATCATGTTTCCATGATTAAATAATGCTGGCCATTATAACACACTGCAAGAAAGTGCAGCTATAAATCCCTGTCTCGGTTTATTTCCAATGCTTCATTGTACTATAGAGACTCTACTGTACTTTCTAGTAAGCAAAGGGCTAGACATGGGGCTGAGTCACCCTGAGCAGATGTGTTTGATACTAACTTGGAGGAGATAAGGGTAACAATGCTGTTCTCCCCTGAGTGTTCCCCTCAAGGACATTCGCATGCTACACAAACATTAATAAATCGATCTTCACTGCATCAGACCAGAGAGTTTATTAACGGAGGAAATTGTTTCCCAGAAAAATGTAGCATTTTGCTCAAGGCCAGAGAGTAGGTCCATAGCAAGGAGGAAGAGCTGGGGTACTGTGCTGGAGACCTTCACTTATTGCCACTTAATGTTTAGCATTAGCATTTAATTAGCATTAGCTGAAGGCAGGACACTCTGGGTGTTCACCTTGTCAGAAGTGGGTGGGCACTGGTTCCAGAGCCTACAGCCTGGCAAGACCCTGCTGGGCAAGTTGGCCACCACCTCGTACCCCTGGGGACCTGTTGGGGAACCTGCAGGTTCCTGGGGGTGGAGGGGCCATCTCCTGCCTGCCTGTGGGGATGAGAAGTCCGTGACCCCACCACTCTTCTCTCTGGGACACGTCAGTAGGTCTCTCAAGGGTCCAGGTGGATCCCTTGGGGGACGTATCTACCCAACTCAGGGAACAGAGCCGAGGAGGTTCTGGTGCCACAGTCATCCAGGCCACACTGCAGCTTTCCTTTTGGTGGAAACAAGAGTGACAAAGCTAAACAGGTGGTTGGTTCATACCCAGCTCTGGGCTGGAAATAGACAGCACATGGCCAGGACACGCATCTGAGACTGGGGACACTAGGGCAAACCCTGTCTAGAGTTCAAGGTTTTTACAGGTGACTCTGATAGTTTTGCATTTTATTAAGATTTCTCATTCACCAATCATTTATATTGCTGCCAAAGTTTGACCATTGGGAGTAAAGTTTTCCAGTCCAGGTGTTTGCCTCAGGCTGAATTATTTCAGATAGGGTGGAGAGGAAAACTTCATGTAGAGCTGTTCCTCATGGCCAAGACTTAGGGGCCAAAAAGAGTTGTTTGTAAAAAAATGATATGACATACCCTTTGAAACTCTACAGTGCTCTGTGAATGAAAAGATAATTGTATGAGAGAAAAGAAAACAGAGCAGACAGGGAATTGGGCTCTATGGGGACTACTTAAAATTATGGTTACTGTGAGGAGAGGGGTGGAGGGCCTGAGTGGGGTGGACGGACACAGGCAGTATACCATGATTGAAACCGGGAGGATGTGCCCAAAAAACTCCAGACTGTACTGAATTGGACTGAATTGTTGAGAGGGGGGAAAGTTTACAGTGGACCAAGTCCTAATAGGTGAGGCAGAAGTGAGTTAAGGGTAACCATTTAAAATTTTGCACGCAAGAGAAGGCACTAGTCCATAGCCTGGACTGGGTCTTTTCCTAAATTTCACGAGTCCACTGCTGTCCGTGTTTATGTGTCCACTGATGACAGCATGTTTTATCTCCCATGTACTGTGAGAGCCGGCTCTCACCTCACAGGTGTGGTCTTTTACTGCCTTGGTAAATCCCAGCATCATGGTGTTTACCCTGCTGGTAAGTCATGTGGATGTCATGCAACAGTACTTAACTCCCTTTAATTTTATCTTTAATTGCACACAAGTACTTGAGGTTTTTTTATGTATTCAAAGGCCTTCAGTCTCATCCCGTGCACTAGAAGAATGTCTCAGCTGGCAAACACCTGTTTAATCTGTTATTTTCCAGTATATTCCTGATTCATACCATGCTCTTTGAATCCTGAAATATTTTCTTCATGGGATTTTCTAGAGTGCTTGCCACTGCAGAACAAGAGCTCCCCAGTCATTAGCTGGTTCATTTTAGCAGAACGTTTCTGTAGTGAGATATCATGATACTGTCATTTGGCAAATGGGCACCTAAGTCAGCACTGCAGCTGCCAAGTTTGAACCCACCGGGACTTGATTTTTCAGAGCACTTACTGTCTGACACGATGGTGTGAATCACTGAAGCATCTCTCTGCCTGTCTCAGCTGAGACTGGGAGCTCAGCATTTCTGCACATCAAACCACTGGGTTTGGAAGCCAGGCACCTAGAAAGTAAAAGGACACAATTAGAACCCATCTGTGAAAAATTTGGATGAACAGTATTTCCCAGCTCTCTGGAACAAAGGATTACATCCAAGGGTCGTAATTTTGTACTTTCTCTGCTCCACAGTCCTGTTCTTCATTCACTTCTAGCTTTTGAAATAATATGAAGTAGAGATGCTGCCATAGCCACAGAGTGGTCTAATTTGTGTACTGAAGGAAGGAGATGTGTGGGAAAATCCTGTCTGATCAGACAATCCAAACCATGTCTGCATAATACATGTATGTATGGGAGATGAATTAAGGTATCAAAGGTAATTTTAAATTAGTGTTTTCTAATATTTGTGTGCTTGTTCTGCCAAGCTTATTAGTATTCCTTCAAAGGGGGGTTTTGATTTGTTTTGGAATAAAGCTTATGTATTCTAGGAAATAGCCAGCTCTATTTTTCTTACAAAATATTTTTGCAAATGGCAGGGTGCCCTTCTCTTGACATTCCTTGCCAGCTTGGGTTGAGCATTTGAAGATGATAAATGGGCATCAAGCTCAGCATTTCTACCACCTCCTACCTGCTTTGACTCTTGTTTCGATAGAATTTCAGCAATGTGCTGGTTCATGGCAGATAACCTCCTCTCCCTCTCCAGAGTGCCTGTGAGTGTGTGTGAGTGTGTAGGGGTGAGGGAATGGGTGCATTTCTCATCTCCTCAGCATTTATTACATTCCTTTTTCTCAACCTCCTCTGCAGCAATAAACCAATGCTACTTGTTATTGTCTACTCCTTGGGCGGTGTCTCAGGGGGAGAGGCAGGCTCTCCTGACTATAATGTTGTGTGTTTTATCAAATACTAAAACAGAAGTAAAGAGCCAAAGTAAGTCAATGTCTTGTTTCTGCAGATTTTGTGGGGAAGGATCCTATCCAAGTCATGCCAGCTGCATCACCCATCAATACACTTTGTCCCATGCAGACTGCCGTTACCAGCCCCAGCTTTATGTTGCCTTCACAGGGAGAAGAGGAGCAATGTTTCTGTTTCCACTGTGGGAAAGAAAATTTAGAATTTCTGGTGCTGATGACTATTTCCTGCCTGCAGGCAGCTCCAGGACTGGGATGCTGGATGAACCTTTCCTGTGTGTGTGCTTGGATGGGTGCACTGTCCTTGCACTTCTGCTACGGGTTAGTGGCAAGTAAAGCCCTAGAAATAGGTTGTGGGTGAAGTAAAATACAGCTTATTGTTTACTCTATCATGAGCAGAGGCAGACACACACTGGTACCTGGAGCAACTGTAGATGTGGTGCCTGGGGATTTAATGGTGGATTTGGCAACCTAAATGATTCTATGATTCTAAATAAAAACCAACTTCATAGTGTGGCTGTGGCTTGCAGCAACTCCCTGGAGAAGTTTTGCCCAGAAAACCTCTGCCTTCTCATTTGGTTTCTAATCACAGCAAACTGTTTTCCTTCACACGGGCTTCCTGATTTTCTACTGGAAAAAAAGACCTTACCACAAACCTGGCCCAGCAAGCAGAGATTAGGTGTTCCCTCCCCTCTCTCCACTGAGAATACCCTGAAGAGATGGGCTGGAGAAATGATCACAAAAGAAATTGATGTGGTGGAGGAGTGGGTGAGAAAGGCAGGCACATGACTTCTAGGGGTGTTTGGCTGGTCCAAACCCATAAGCACAAAAAAAGACCCGACACACATGCACAGGCATCCAGGACCAAATTACCCAGGCAAGTTTAAGATGGGGTTGCAGCTGGGATTTTTTCATCCTTAACCCCTTCCGATGTTAACTGGGGTAACTCATCTGGGAACCTTCAATGCAGAGGTTACTGAAGGGGTTTGCAGGCAGATTTTCATGGTTTGAAGTGCCAGAAAAGGCCCCCTGATATATTAACATGTTTTTATTGTGGCTTTGTAGACGTATTTTGCATTTTCTTTCTGCAGTGGCAAAAAGCGTACAGTTAGATCCCCCCCAAGCAAGAAATGTACTTATCAAGCCTGAGTTTGTCAGCAACGGCACTGGTAAAAGCATGCACACACATGCACCTCTTTCTCTGTGTCTTCCCTAAACTTTGACTAGTTTTTTATTAAAATGGCTGCCTCAAGCTACTGACAAAATAGTGAGATGAACAGGGTATGAAAAAGCCCACCAACTTCAATTCAAGCTCAGATTCCTTCTCCTGCTTCCTGCCCCATCTAGTTTTCAAGGGGACATGTGTAGGTCGGGATGCTCGTTTCGGAACCTTCAGGGAAGTTGATGTCCTTGCATAAGACATCCTTAGGGCATAGCCCCCTCTGCCAGGGGGTCTGTGAGGTCAAACCCACAGTTTGTGCCACAGAGAAGCAGGCCTGACATGCAAAAAGGACCCACCTCTTTCATGCTGCTTTTCGAGGCCCCAAAATATTTTGATGATAAGCAGGTACAAAAGTATTACATTAAGAATGGGGAGGGGTTCTTTGCTGTTTACTTCTTTATTCCCCTTTCCTAAAAAAATATCTCCCCAGCCTTCAGGCAGTTGTCAGGGTGTGGACTCGCATTACGATAGAAATCAGATGGGTTTGCAAATACAGCACAGACTTTGAGGGAGAGCTCTGATTCAGGAGCCCCATGGCATGGTGGGAGGGAGTAGGAAATGGGGGAGGAATAGGTTGTGGACAACTGGGCTTAGCCTGCGAGAAAATTGATTTTGAGGACTCTGTGGCCAGGACTGGGAAGGGGAGGTCCTCACAGCGCAGCTCTGGTGTCTCCTGCCAGAGTTTCTGCTGCATTTGGGGTCTCCTAGGTGTCCATATCCTTGAAACTCAGCTGGTTTGGAGAGCTGGTGGTTTCTCTTCTTGTTGAGGGCTGCACTGCTGTTAAGCTTATCACTGGCTGAAGGTATCCACCTAGACACACGACTGTTTAAAGACAGAATGAATTATCCACAGCCCACATCTGATTTTTCCACAACTCTCTCACTTGCTGATTGTAATTGCCCTTTAATTGCTCTTATAATTTCGAGTATATAACAAGTAAGCTGTATAGTAGCTGTCAAAATTGTCTGTTAATTTTATTTATTTTTAAATCATTAGTTGACTTCAAACAATTCCATAACTGTGGTTGCCATAGTCCTGAGAGAGCAGTGAGTTTCATTCAACAGGTGGACTTTCTCTGCATACTGTCTGCTTACACTGGGCACAAGTTTGCCAGTTTCCTCTGTAGAGGTCATTATTTAGATCTCGTAATGCTGACCAAACATCCTTAATGTGGACAAAAGGATTTCAGGGTTTATGCAATCAAATACTGTAGGGATACCCAGCAGTGTGAACACAGGCAACAGCCAAGAAGCCAAGAGCAGACCGTTCATCACTGTCACTAGGCACTCTATCTGTTTCACATGCCAGCTAGATGCTGAACTGGAAAATGTCCAGGATCTTTGCAGGACTGAGATGGAGGCAGGACCAGCCCTTCTCAAAGGCTTTTATCATCTTCAAGGTAGAGCAAGATCAGATACTGGGTTATACTGGGAGAATTTGCTTGGATAAAGCAACAATTAAATAATAAGGATAAGCTTTAGGTGGAGGTTAAATGTCTCTTCCGGAGGAAAGCATCGATGATGTCGTGCTTTGACTTCTGTTTTTCCCCCTGGAAAAAAACAGAAAGGGAGAATGGCAATGAAGATTTCCATTTGAGACTCTCCTCTATTTCTGTGGTGTAGGAGGGGTTGAATTGGGAGGTAGAGGGTATTGACTTGCTGGTCAATAAGGAGCCTGTATGGAGCCTTCTTCCCTGAAAAGTCACATTGGATGGAGATAGTCTTTTGCAAGAAACAGGCTGACAATGATGGGTAATAGAGATGTTCAAGACTGACAAGACTCTCCACGGCTCAGAGTAAGGCAGGAAGTGTAATTAAGAAATGCTGTGACTGAACGCAAGTGGATTGCTTTCAGAATGAGTAGGTTTAGGATAAGATATATAAAAGTGAGCATGTTTTAAACCATCAAGCGAGGAACCTTGGTCTATAGTAGCTATTTTAATCTTGTTTAGAATTTGTACTTGTCTGTTTTCTTTAAGAACAATAAATTCTCATTGCTTGGTAAATACTAAATTGCATCTCTTAAATAAGGTATGGCTGCTTTAAACTACATTTTCTTTTTGTTGTTGCTAGCCAGAAGCAGAAGAGGTCCTAGAAGATACACAGGACCAGAGGCTCCCGATTTAAACAGTATATGTTTATTTGGAAACATGACTTTTATCATCTTATTTTTAGAGCAGGAAATGGTGAGTGATTGACTCAACTTTTTTTTGGTTATTATTCCTTTTATGTTAGATTTTACTCCCACAGAAACTGGAATTAAATGCAAAGTGAAAAGGATAGAATTCCTAAATTGCATTTATTTTAAAAATGATGCATTTTTGAAAATGATGCAATTGAATTGATTTGGTCACTTGAGTTTTCAAGATTTTAGATTAACACAGATGATCTTTTTGTCCCAGAGTCTAGAAGGGGGAAAAAAGTCCTCCTTCTTCCCTAACTCTTAGGTATATTCTCAGCCTAAAGTGACTAAGATGGCAGACCGAGCTTTATTCATCTGTCAAATATCCATGGCGAGTTTATCTGGATGCAGATTAGCTGTCCCCTGGGTGCAGAGACCTGAGCTGGCTCGGTGCAGCGTGGTTGATCAGTTCAGGTGCAGTGTCATGTGAAGGCAGCATTAGGATTTTAAGGTCAGGGAGGGTTCAGGAGGTGTATAGTTGTGTTTGCACAGTAGTGAGCTTAAGCTCATCAACTCTGCGGGGCCCAGCCTGGCTCCCTGCACAGCTGCCCAAGTGTCCGGTGCCATATGTTCCAGGGGGTGCCTTCTTCTGGAGAACACAGTCTGGCCAGCAGCTTTTACTATTCCCATTATTATTATTGTTATTATGAACCAAAATATGCTCATTGCAATACCCCAGATGGTATGGAGGACACTTGAGCTGAATAAACAAAGCAGATACTTCTGTGACTGTCACAAACTCAGTTATTCACCTTTCCTCAAAACCGGTAAGTGAACTTAGAGTACTTAGTACAAAAGATATTCTTTAATTATAACTCAAATTGTTTGATTAAATATAGGAAATTCAGGCTTTAACTTGTGTTCATCACAACTTTAGATAGACTCATTTTTAAAATGAGCCAAAATTTCAATTTGCTTTTTTTGTGTTTTTTAGTGGGTTTGTTTGTTTGTTTGTTTGTTTTTTGGGTGATTTTTGTTGTTGTTGTTTTTTGTTTTGTTTTGTTTTGTTTTGTTCCTCGCCACGGACAGATTATGCATTTGCAGGAATTCCTACACGGCATGCTTTTCTACGTCTGCCCATGTTTCGTGCCACTGGAAACTTTTATTCTTCTGGCTTCTTTGATTTTTGGTAGTCGTGAAAAGCATGGAGTTCCATAAGGTGGGATCTATATGGAAACTAGGAAAAATAAAAGGAAAATAAAATTAAAAGGAGTAATAAAAAAATAAAGTTTCAGAATTTTCTATGCTTGCTTCCTGCAACACCATGTGACCATTAGAATCCATTTATCTTTACTAATGATGCTTTACTGGAGGGAATGTCTGATTATCTGACTTCTCTGACATATCCTTTCTTTCCCTCTTTCCCTTCATTGGCTAGAGGAACTGGTGATGGTCAGAAACACTGCAAACATCAATTATTCCAGCTTCCCTCAGGAAATGGAAACAAAAGCACACACATTCAAACATTTTGAACTCTCTTTAAAGTCTTGCAGAAGTAGTGGAAGTCTTAAGGTGGAGTTTCTTAACCTGTCCAAATCAGGACTCTCTTCCTTGACATAAATCAGGAAAGGAAAAATCCAACTTTTTGCTAATTTGTGTAAGACTTTGATGGTAATTTGCCTAGAGACGTTTAAGTGGTACAACATGAAATAACAGAAACTAAAATTAATGGAGTTGAAATGGGATTGCATTGTGCAGGGCCCCCACATATGGTTATAATTCGGTGTTTCCTCTGTATCTGGCAGGATTCTTACAGCAAGAATGCTTCTGAGGAACTGCTACTGCACCCACCATGAAAGCAAGGAGAAGAAAACCTCACCCCACATGTCTGCTCACTGTTCTATCTCCACCCATGGTGACTCTTTGTGGGTTTTATTTGCAGTCATAACCAAACACAGGTCTGAGCTTTCTCTCATAATCCTGCTTGTCCATGGTTCATGGTACAAACCTCAAGGCCAGCACTGGCAGGTCTCCTCGTGTGGAAATGGTTGGTATACACTCCATGAGGTCAGTTAAGTTGCTCACACACAGTACCAAGAGCCACCTGAGGTGCTGTGAGACAGCAGAGGTGTTCAGGCTGGGCTGGCAGACATGGCGCGGTATCTACAGGAGGCTCGTGTCTGCCTGGAGAGGCAGTCAGAGGCCGAGCACACCACTGCAGGACAGCTCCAGTGGCCAGTGTTTCAGAAGATGGAGCACTGGTATCTACACTTGGTGTCTACAGACGAGCCAGGTGCCTGAGCTCCCAGTGCAGTCAGCTGAAACCCAGGCAGTGCAGCCAGCAGCACCTAAAGAGCTGGAATCCAATGCTGAGGTGCAACCCAGTTGCCTAAACATAGGTATTCATTTTCATTTGAGATGCCCCCCCATATTTCAGGTATTCACACAGGACTGGCAAATATGATTTTAAACTAATGGTTATTAATAATATCTGGAAGGAGTGGCTAAACACTAGGTAGAATACTCAAGACAACCAGCACCTACTTTTTGGCAACCAAATCTCCAGGTCTAAAGAGAGGCACATGCTCTGCGGAATGAACAGCAGATGATTCAGGTTTAAAACCAGCCCAACAGCAAAAAGCTCCAACTTGGCTCTTCCTGTGTTAGCTGTGAGGGTGCCTCAGCACAAAGCGTGAATGAAGACCATGTGCATCCTAATGCTCACGAGTTAACCTTTTGCCAAGTTCACTCTTCGCCATGCAGACAATCCCCAGTTAGCCTGTGGCACCCAGTGACCAACAGGCTGGCCTTGCAGGAATGCCAAGTCAGCATTAAGGACTGTATCACTTTGACACACACCTATCTGGAACCAGGTCAGATACAAACCTCACTGAAATGGTGAATTTGTACCTAAGTATTAATCTGTCTTTCATTTCTCTATTTTCATTGCAGATAATTATTACCATTGTCATGAATAGTGAGTTATCCCCCTTGCTCAAGCCTGCAATGAGCCTGACTTTTTCACAGCTACGCTTAATTGTTGCCAGGGTTCCCTGTAGGAGCATTAGCCTGCTTAACATTACACGGCTTGAGAAAATTAAATGATCAATATCAGGTTAAGAGCACTCAGTTGTTCTTTCTTTGCTTTTGTAATTGCTTGTGTGACAGGAAAATAATTACTACGTTGAGTTTATTGCTATCCCCATTGTTCTCAGTTGGTGATTTTGTTGTTCAGCTACGGACATGTCTGATTTAAATTGGCTATAATATTGCTGTCTTAGAAGGAAATAGAAAGGAAAGGGGAAGGGAAAGGAAGTAGGAAAATTAAAGGCTGATCTAAGATTAACATAGTGTTTACTCTGGCTCCTGGCAAGTTCTGTTTGTAAAAGGAGACTCCCAAAGCAAAAATCATCTAGAGTGAATTTGTTTAAAGTGACACTGTCAACTTCAATATCGCACTTCAGGATTTTTTTTTTTTTACTCCATGTAGTTATAAGTACCACCCAAACCAATTATAACCCACTAATCCCACTGGAACACCTCAGATTACAGTTGACAGAATAAAGAAAAAGCATTTATCTGTATTTTTTGGTTAGTTTTTGCTGCAATTCCAACACACTAATTTCATATTCTGTGTTGGAAGGGACCCACAAGGATCATCGAGTCCAGCTCTTAAGTGAACGGCCTGATATGGGGACTGAACCCACAGTCTTGGCATTATTAGCACTATGTTCTAACCAACTGAGCTAATCCATGATCACCAACTTGCATGGAAAGCTGACACACAAAAAGGGTCATGTGTACTTGGGCCATGTCCAAATCTTCTTTAATTTCTTATTAGGTCTCCTTCCTGTTGTGTGTGTAGTTTTATGATAGAGTAACAGGAGAGAAAAAACCACCACCAATGAATTTTGAAACAAGATTTTTAAAGCCAGCAGGGGAAGTGGAAAAACCGAAATCCCTGTGTGTCCTCTGCAGGGAGGGGTCAGGGTCCTTGCTTTCAGCCATGCGGAGACAAGCCAGTCCCTAGTGAAAAGATGCCTACTGCCTTCAGAAGTCAGTGGGAGTGGGCTGATGAAGAGATCCCTTTAACCGTGATGCTTATGAGTCACTGGTGTCAGCGTCAAGACATCCTGGGAGAAAGGGAAACAAAACTGGTTATTCACTGCCTTTGTTTAGCTGCCTTCAGACATTTCAGGAGACCTGAATACAGAGACACTGTGGCATATGCCAACTGTTGACTCCATCAAATAATAAAGCAACCCCAGTGGGTATTAAGAAGCGTGGAATCATTCTAATGAGTCTGGCAAAATCTCATTAGGATGAACAGCAGGTGATGACAAAATATTTGCTCTGTATGCAAATGACTTGTTTCCTTCTCCGTCTGCACACGGTTGCAAGAGCACTCAGAAGAGGAGCTGTCACATAATTACTTACTGGAGTAAAGCACTGCACATGTGGTAGTTGCATTTCAAATATATCAATGTGAAAATGGAAAAAATGCTAGGAAAGAGAGCCCCCTGTATCACCAGACTCTTAACCTCCTACTTGCACAATAGACCGCTTTGCTGGGCATCCAGACAGTCCAGCTGTCTTTCCAGAAACGCCTTCAAAGCAAGGACAAATGGGCTGCAAGTTGTCAAAACTTCTCCAAGAGTTGTGAGTATAGAAAGCATGATGGAAGGAGGGCAGGGGGTGTGCTGGATGTTGAAAACAAGGCAAAACATGGCAGTTCCTGTTGACAGAAGGAGGTTACCTACATGGACCTCAGACTGACTTGACCTGCTAGTTCAGAAACAACTCCAGTAATCAAACCTGAACTATCCAGCTGCAGGCTCAGATGTTGCACAGTAAATCACTGCTTTGTCCCCTTCTACTGCCTTAACATCAGGCTACGTAACCCTTGATATCTGTTCAGTTCCTGATGGTGTTTCTGGCATAGTACGCTTCCATTCTCTCCAGTGTATCATTAATAATGCTTCACACATTTGTTTTTAATCACAGTGGTATTTATTTATTGCTGCAGTCCTGTTCCTACTCTTCATACATGTCAGAGACAAAATTCTTGCATGGGGGAAGTGGAAATCCCCCAAGAGCCCCATTCTTCTGTGCACACTGGTGGAAAGGAGGACAGGGTAGTCGAGTCAAGGGACATTCCAGGTTAAGTAACCCAAGCTACACAAACACAAGTGTTCCTGCAGGTCTTCTCTCCAGTGCCTGGCAGTCAAATATCTCCACTGTACTTTCCCCATGTAATTGTGGTTTGCTCTCAAAAAAAGGAGTCAGGAATGCGTTTGAAGCCTTCCTTCTAAAAACACCTTTAAGATACCCAGAGCCACGAAAACTTCCAGCTATGAAAGGCGAAGGACTGTGTGTATGATGACCCTGTGCTCCCACCATGCTCATTGGTTCTTACCTGGAGATGTTTTGCTACAGACTGGCCATCAGAGAGGGAATTAAGTAAGCTGATTATGAGAAAGAGCCTTTTGCTTTCCTGCTGAAGTCCTGTACAGATGGGGTAAAAACAATACACTGAAGTGCAGAAATTTGCCTCTGTCATCATCTAGCAACTTACAAAATCTTATGGAAGTCAGGGAAAGGGGAACTGTCCCCTAAATTATTCCCTCCACAAAAGAAAAGAGATAAAATTCATTAGCTGAGGCTTCGTGTTTCAAGGATATCAAAATGATTTTTAATCTGATTTTAATAATAGTGATTATTTTAAATTATTAACACTCTGAGATGCTAATAATATTAGGAACATTTTAACCTATAGGTCTTTATCAAAAATGCTTTTCCTGCAGGTGGTTTGTCATGTAAAATCAATATCATAATTTCTTCTTTCCTAAGTTTGGAATGTCTGTAAGGGTCACCAAATAGATCATCAAGAGAATTGGGAAGCAATGTCTAGTCCTCCTGATACCCAGAGCAGCAGCTTGTGAGCACAGGGGCACTGTGTCATTGCTGTGGGTCTGGGACCTACAGAGCTAGCCAAAGTCCTTCTGTGGCTGGAGATTTTAAGAATAAGTTGGACAAATATCACTTGTGGTGGTGTGGAGTGTGTTTGACTCTCTGAGCATTGGGACTGACAACATCATCTCTTGAGATCCAGACCTGTACCCTAGGATTTGATGACAGCATCCTACATGGTATTCGCCTTAGATTTAATAATTGCATTAAATTGAGGTCTGCAGTTGAGGTGCTGCCAAAATGACAGCAGGCCAAGAACCACATTAAGCACGGAAGCGCAGGCTCGGCGGGGTTTGCAGGGCGGCGAGGCTTGTTCTCATGGCTGGGGTATGGATGCAAGGGAACACATTCCACCTCAGGGCGACAGCAGGGCACAGGGGTGGTGGGCAGCCTGTTCTGCTTAGCAGGTTTTGCTGACCAGCAAATGCAATGGAAATCCCAAGCCCTCAAAAAGCACTAGTTCTTAAGCAACCACTTTTTCTTTCCTTTTTTATTTTTTTGCTACCTGACTAGCCAAACAACTGAGTGTTTGTTTAGTGAGACTGACTGCAGTAAGAAAACTGAATAGCAATGGCAGTGATTCATTTCAAACCCAAAATGTCATCTGATGTTAGTGGTTGTCTGTGTCAGCTGACCAATGGTCATGCACATGGTGATCTAGATACATGTTGCTCTGAAAAAAAGTCCTGTGGAGCCCTCCCAAATGCAGGATAGATAAGAATGCTCCAGGTTTGGCTCCCTCTAATCAAAGCAGTCCTCCACCATGCCCGAGAGGCTTTGTGTCCTCACACATGCTCTAACAGCATATCCCCAGGCTGCAATGTGTGCTTGCGGGAATTCTGGAAAAACGTGCCTCAGGTGAGCTGAGGCACAGCCGTCAGGGTATCTCACACACTTCTGACTGAAAAAGACAACAAGAAGAAAGAAGTATTTCTTTCTCAGGATCACAGGAAGACCCAAGACCAAGCAGCCTAGCAGGAGAGCACAACCCCTAAGCAGTAGGGGCAGGAAAGAGTATGTGCTGCTTGGCTTTGGCAGTGGCCCTTGCCTTCTTTTTTTTAGCACTAGGGATGGAATCTTCTAGAAACTACGAGGACTTATGCACTACTTATGCAGTGGCATCAAGTCCTGAGATGCCAAAACACATCCTGTATGGCTTTCACCTCTTTCTTCCCAAGGGAAAGGTTGCAAGTAAGACCTTTGTAGTATCTGTCAGGCTGACCCAGTCTCTTGGGTACCCCCTGGATCTGAAATGGCACTGTAAGTCCCTGTTTAAAGAACGAGACTCCCTGTGTCTCTGTGCTGCAAAGTGTTCCAGTTTCTCAAGCTCTCATTTGAGTTTTTACAGCCTGAACTGTGACCTGTGCTTTTGCTGCTGAGTGAGTTTGCAGTTAATAGCAGCAAGCACATATTCCCTGCAGTCTCAGAGGTGTCTACAGAGCAGGCCTACCCTGAAAAAGTGATAAATACCTCTAGATAGTTTTGTTTTTCTCACAGGCATATGGTAGTACTGCTCCCTTAGAAGTCCTTGGAGACTTAAAGAACTATTAACACACTGGTCAAAGTAAAAGGACACTGTAGGTGGGCATCTTTTGTCACGAGTTTGGAGTGAATAGAGAGATCCTATGCATTCATTTTCCTCATAAAAACAATTCCTGTTAGAGAAGAGCTACCTTTTGATTTCTTTGTCCTCAGCGTATTCCCTCTGAGAGCCCAGGGCACTTTGCTTTTCCCTTCCTTTTTCTACAGTCCCAGCCACAGCCTGAAACTTCCTGACCTGCCATTCTCACCCCCACCTACCCTTCCCAACATGTGTTCAGCATTTATCTCAGAGTTTGCTCAATCCTACCTCTGTTGTATCTCTGCCTCCCAAACCTCTGTAACACTGTTCTTCCTTTCACGTCCTACTCTTTCTACCTACCCCCTCTAACCTTGGCTGTTCCAGACCCTCAGAGTCAATCTTCATTTATTCTGCAACTCCCTGAGGTCCACCTCTTTGTGTCCACTCTGTACCTGTCCTTGAAGGACTTCACTGCTCCTCCTTTCTTGGCCAAAGTAGATAAGTACACATTTCCCCTTTACTTGGCTTTCCCAGGGATAGAAATCCTCCCATCCAGTCCTAGAGAAAAACAGAACATGTCTGGGTAGAAGATGGCAACCCTGATCTGAGGATTAGAAGTGCTATTTCGAGATTTAGTTGTCATTATGTAGTTGTTTGGATAAGCTTCTCGGAAGTCTGGACCATGTTGGAGCATCTCCACAGCCATCTTTCTGTGGACTACACAGCTACCACTGACCTAGTGTTTATTGGTAGAAAACTGTAAGTCACAAGTCTCTCCAGAGCTGGCAAGAAAAGATTCTTAAGAAGTGAACAGCAGCTAAATGGATCAACAAAAGCAACTTTTTTCTAGCTTTGTTTACGCTCAGTTCTCAGCATCATGCTGAGTTTGCTTTCCAAATGCCTGACTGACAAATGTCCTTTCACTTTTACCTAGAGTATATCAGAAGGCAGATAATTCTTTCCTGTTTTTCCCCTTTCTCTTCCTCTTTGTGTAATAAACCAAAGTGGCAACCACCGGCTTACCTTGGCATTTTTGTGGACTCTGGAAACAAGATTAATCCTGCATTTTAGCCCTTGCTGAGGCATTTAAGCCAGTAGTCTAATTGCTCTTTGATATCCGCACTAATCACTTTGCCTTAGGCTGGAACACCCCATAAGTATGTTTGTGTCACACTTCTCCCAGATCCAAACCTATCAGAGGAAAAATGTACAGGATGCATTTTGCTGCATGATGCTTTCCCTCCCTCTGAGATGTTTCTCCTCAGTAGATCCAGAACTCTTTGTGAGGCTGGCCCACAGGTGCCTTTATACCCTATAAATGTCAGTCCCTTTTGGCACCTCCACTTTGCAGGTGCTTGGGATTTCCAGAAGGAGATGTATCTCCCCAGCTGGTTAGCAGGGACAAACCAAGAGGAAATCAGGAACCTGAAGGCAGTGTTATCCTAGTGAGGGTGGTTCTGCACCTCCCAGTTTGTGCACACGGTTTTTGCCCTAAGCTGTGCATGCCCATGCCCTCATTTCTACAAATTTTGCTGGGCAGTCATAGGACGCTGTTTACTTCTTCCTGGACAATAAAGCATCAGACAAGTCTTTGAAGCCTTTTTCTTCAATATAGCTTAATGAAAACTTGAGCCTTCACCTTGGGGTAGAGTTAAAACATTCCTGCTTGAGCTAAAGGAATATTTAAGGGTAATTTTTTTTAATCCACTGATTTCTTCTGTCTCCAGGGAAGACAGAAAATCAAACAGTTTCCTCTATACTTGCTAACCTCACACTACCACACAATTTTTAGCAACATTGGGAACAATAACTTATGAGGTTGTGTCCTATAAGGGAGCAGTATAACTCCAAAACTCATGTAACCGAAACTTACGCGAACTTCAGCAAGATTTTTATTCCATTAATTACGGAAGAACAAAGCATCTACTCTTTCATATTTTAAAAATCACCTCTTCCTGGAATCACAAGTCTAAGGTGTTTTTACTGTGAAAAAGCTTCACGGTAATGATAGCAAAATATCAGATTACTGACTCTGTACAAGAGTCCTCTGTTTGGCTTCTGTCTGCTTCTTAACAACATTTAGTGAAAAGCTGAATGCCTTCCAGAGACACCTTTAATTTACATGCTAAGAATGTTTATGCCTCTCAAGTGGTCAAATTAAATTGTATCAAATGAACTGTATGGGCTTGACATAGGTTCTAAGACCCTGTTTAAACTGTTGTGTGTTCATGAAACAATTAAAGCTGAATAAACAGTGCCAAAAGAATTTCAGAGAGGATTAGTTCAAATGTTTAACTAAACTAATTTCTGCCACGGTTGGTTTCCATGGGCATTCATTTGATCTGGCAGAAATGGTCTTTCCTTAAATGTTTAACCAAAGTCTGATTGTAAGAGTCACATCTGTTCTGCTGGGGAAGGTAAACACTGATTTTGCCCCCCATGATCACTAGTAACTGCACAGCTCCGTATCACACCTCTTGGATAGCAGGTGTCCAGCAGACAAGGTACTCAAAAAGGCTTTGGATTTTTTAGTGATGATACATTATTTGGCTGCGTCTTAAAAACAGTAATTCTTTGTGCATCAACTATTTTTTCAGATCACAATAGGCTAGGCTCAAACACCTCATCTTCAGACTTTTCAAACTACACATGACTGGAGTCATGACATCTCTAGGTGAACACTTTGACATTGCATCAGTTTTGATGTCAACAAGGATAAGCAAGCCTTCCAACATGGTCTGCTGAACTGATTAATCTCTCCACACAAACCCTATCTTCACTCTACAAACTGTTCGGGACAGACTTGAGGATATGAGGTAGGAGTATGGGAGTATTTAAATGAAGAGGGAAAATACTAGTTGTTGTGGTGTTACCCAGTCCCTTCAGAGTAAATAGCTCTCATCCTATACTCACTGAAATTGTAAACCTGAAATACAAAATTAAGGTCTAGCGTGCTTAGAATATTTTGTTTAAACCTGCTTCAAATCACAACATCTTTCCATAGAGTACTACAGATATAGTAGTTAGTAAGTGATATTCCAAGCTGCCTGGAGAGGTGTTCTTTCCCAGATGTGGATATGATCTCCAGAGGACCTCAGCTGGAAACATTTTTTTGATTACCTGACATCAAGTATGATCATAGAGAAGGTCTTCAATTCTGACATTTGCTCATCAATTTTGTCTATGAGATCTTAGTAGTTTAAACCAGTGGCGTTCCAACAGTGGACATGAGTTCTAGGCAAAGCCCAATAATTTATTAACATGTCATCCTTTAGGTTGTGCAACAAAATAGATCTTTTCTTCCTGCTTTTGATAAGGGAATAGCTTGTGGTTTACTAGGCCAAACTACAGGGCAACTGGCTGGACTACTACGGTCATGGGATGACTTTGTAACCCCTACTGCACTACTTAGGGTTATTATCTTTATTTATCTATTTAATAATGTTTTAACAGATATTGCCAGTGCATGTCTGCAGGAAGATCTGCTAAACATAAACAGTAAATATTGATCCTACTCTCTTTTCCCTGAACACACCTGCCAATGCACCTCTAGTCTTCAGACCTGAGATCTGATACTCCTCTTTGGCACTGTACTTAAATATCACAAAAAGAAACTACTACTAGTGATCTTTGCACTGTACTTAACAACATCGGGAATTGTCTAATTGCTATGGCTGTAATTCCAAACCTGACAGCTGGCAAAGAATCAGAGGTCTCAGTCACATTTGCTGAATGTCTCGCTAATACGCTGCACCAGATAGTTTACAGCAGTGCTCTCCAAAGCCTTGTCCTTTGACTACTTGCATTTCTTCAGTACTTGGGTAGTTGCTGCCAAAGCTGTTCTCCTCTAGGGTAATTATTTGCACAATGCAATTTCTTGGAAGCTCCGCTGGCAAGTGCTGCTTTCATGCAGGCTGGACTAGATCTATGTAGAGAAGGATTGGCAGTGTAAAGTTTTTAGGGGCACCTAGAGTGAATGAATAAACACTGGTTATAAAGAAAAAGCAGATGCCATCTGCTCTCACTCAGGTAACTCCTGTTGACTTCGATGGGAGTGTGACAATTTTCACAGCCACTCCATTTGCTTTTGTGGAAATACTTTCTTTAACATTAACAATAACTCAAAATGACAACTCCCAGAGGTCTGAGGGGGTTAGGGAACTGAAAACACTGATGATGGAGTCTGGATCCATTCCCATGAAAGTCAACAGAATGGATCAGTTGACATTTAAGAACAGTATGTATATCCCAGCAGTGGATGTCTGAGCTAAGATGAGGTAGGTAGCATTTTCTAAATGGCTTTGGTACTATGGAATCTGTTGTTCTCATCACAGAACCCAGTTTGGGGAAAGTACCACCAAGGCAATTAGTTTTAATAGAAATCTATATGCCAGAGGTGTGTAGAAACAGATTTGCCTCTCCCTGACATAGGTGTTGCCCCTTGGGAAAAGCAGCACTCTGGGAAAGAGTACTTGTGCTTCCTGGGATGACATTTTCCCTGGAACTAAGCGCGTGATCTCATCCTGTCTCATCATGTTGTCCCTCCAGCAGGAGCACCTGGGCAACTTCACAAAGCCCTACACCCCCCTAAAAGGTGGAAAGCACTTCTGGTGGGACAATGGGTGCTGGAAGGTCTGCATCCTGTGCTACCAAAATCAGAATAGAGCAAAATGCATAACTAACCTTCTAGTGTCTGGGTCAGTGAAGAATAGCATGGCAAAATGAATCCACTGCCAGCTCTGGGACAGTGGATAAAATCTGAGTAGTGACCAAAGGGAGTCATTAAGGAGCACTGGTTTGTTTTGCAAGGACTGCAGCACTTAATGTTGGCACTTGAACAAGGATTGCCATGAAAGATGTGAAATTACTGCTCATTTTGCTAGCAAAGCTGTGGAATCCTGCAGACACTGCCATATATCCTATCCTATAGTTTTCTGGTTTTAAAAGTAGCACATTTCACAGTACAATAGGGCTGTCACCAGGGCTGTGTGGAAGCTAAGCTGAGAACTGAATTAAGCTATAGGTTCAGCATACCCCTGGAGGGTTTCACAAAGACCGCCTAGCCATGGGGGCTTTCCCAGCTTCTTCAGCGTGTGCACTGCATGAACCCAGTTTGCTTCTAGACTTGCCCGGACGCATCTGGGGCACAGGCACCTGGTCAGGGTAGGGTGCCTGAGTCACTGCTTACCAGCTCCCTGCGTCCTGGTGAAGCTGCTGCGGAGTCTGCGTGCACAGCACCCAAGGCAGGAATGAGGTAATACAGGGGCAGAAGAGGCTTTAGATAAGGCATGGGCACTTTATCATGTGTTAGAGCCTTTTACTCTAAGGCCTGCATATCAGCAGCCAGCATATACCTCCCTTTGGACTCTTCTGCTGGTGTTGATGCTCCAAAGTCAGTGGAGTGTACGTGACTGCAGAAGAGGTTAAACTGGCGTAACCAATCCCGCACAATAAGAATGCTTAAAAGAGAATCCAGCCGGATGCATTTTTCTTTCCTGAAGGTGTCTTCTGGGAGATCAAACTAACTGATCTAATGACCCTCTTTTACAGACCATGGCTGTTTACATCTGGTTCTGCATTTGACTCTACGGCATGCAAAACACACCTTGTACTCCAGCTGGGCTGGTATAGGTACATGATGGTCTCTACTGACTGCACTTGAAGGGTAGTCATCCCCCAGGAGTTGCCCTAGGCTCCTTCAGAGCTAAAGAACAAAAGCTACCTGTTACAAGGGTAGCAAAGGTCTTTTCTCTGGCTTACTATATTGCCTTATATTTCTACTGCCATTCCTTCCTTCTTAACTCAGTCCCAGGCTTATGGTACAAGGGTTTGTGTTTCAGCATGGCACAACACACAGTGGTGGATCAGTCTGAATTTGTGATTGTTTTCACAGGCTTTGGAGCATCTGTAACGAATAAGATGCTAAAAGGAAGCTAAATCAACAATAAATGCTTGAGATTTATGTTTTTTTTCAGGAGCATGGAGAAAGCAAGTAAGAAAGGAGAATGTCTGGATCTTTACAGTTCATCCAGCTCTTTTCAGCATCTTCACATGGCTGTGAAAAGCAGAGCACAGTGCACTCCTATGTTGGACTAACTAGCTGGGCTTTGACAGTGAAATTGAAAAAGACTAGAGGACTTAAAGATAAATAAGACAGCAGGAAAAAGTAATGAAGAAATTAAACTGACCTTCTTTAGAAATGGGTGAGACAGGATAAACAGGGAGAGATCTTGTTTTGCTTTCATCCTGGAAAAAATAACATTTCTTCCTTTCCAGTTCAGCACAGCACAGTTGACTGATTTGGAAACAAATCTGTTTTCTCTGGAAAGATTTATTTGCCCAATGACTTTTTTTTCTTTTTTCCTTTTTTTTTTTTTTTTGGCAAAAAGCAATAGGTTGAAAGAACAAGGCTTGTCTTGTTAGTAGTTTTAAAGGGCTCAGTAATTAACTGGTACATTTGGAGGCATGGCATGCAGGATACTTGCTTCAACCTACTTTATTACAGTGACACAGGGAAGTGCTGTGAAATGGGCAAGAACTTTGTAAAAACACTGTTTATTTCTCAGGCAGTATCAGATAGCAGGATTATTTCGTTATGAAGTTAAGCCAGAGCATTTGCTGAGGTAAGGACACTCTGCCCTGACCTTTGAGAATGTGCTTTCATCTGTGACATGCTTTCTCTCTCCCTCCCTTCCTTTCCGTCTTTCTTTCTGTCTTTTCTAAGTTGGAAACAAAGCGACACTTATTTAGTCTAGGGACAGCATGCACTTTTTCACATCAGTCCTTTGCAATACATAGTAGGTGCCTTCAAAAAATAAATTGACATCCTGTGATTTGGGAAGTGTGTCACAAGGGTCATTTGTCCCTGAAGTCATCCTTTTTTGGTGCACAATGTTTAGCAACAGTATTCACAGCCAAATCTCTTTTACTCCCTTACACTTTTTCTGGTTTGGTTTTTTTTTTTTTAGATTTGGTATGATACTGCAGGCAATTGCTGACTTGAAAAAAATGAACAAAAATGTTGGTGGCTCAAAATAGGGCTATAATTCCATGCTGCTGTGTTTTAAGTCCAGGTGACTTGACCTTGTGAAGTCCTAAAGAGCTGCATCTTGCAGTAACTGTAAATAATGTGGAGAAGTGCTCAGCACTTTTGGAATACAGCTACTATTAGCCCATTCCCTGAATGTGCAAGCCAAAATAGAGGCATCCCTATTTGGAACTGCAAAGCTAATGAGTTTCTTCAAGTGCCAAACAGACCCTTGTGGGAGGGAAGAGAGTCTCTTCAGGCATATTTCTGGAAATGCAAAAGATAAACATTTATCTTGCCAAATTATGCCTCTTGTATCTCAAGGGCAACCTAAACACAAAGTCTCCTCTGACTCCTATGCAAGGCCACATTCACTACTGGTACCAAGACTGAGAACTGCAGCATTTTCCAATTTGGCAATTAATTTCTCAATTCTTGAATGCACTGAGCAGTGTATCCAGATGCAGATATCCACATACATTTCCTGCTGTTATACAGAGCTCTTCAAATTGGGGTCAAGATCTGGCCCTAAATATAATTGTATATTTATTGCTATATTCCTTTTATTTCTTTCCCACTACTTACCTTTAGACTCTGATCTGCTTTCATCAATTATTAACAGGAATATTTGTGTGGGGAAATATCACAAGTATCTGGGTGTGTGGGTGTATAATGCACTAGGTTTGCATTGTACTCGGATCATAATGAGATTTATCAGAAAACTCTATCTTCCTTCCCATTTAAAGGCCAGGTCATTAATTTTTCGTTTTATCCAGAGCCCAGTGGAGGAAAGCTGTGACTTGCTGAATCATTGTCTCTTCCTGATCTCCTCACTGCACTGGAGAAGGACAGAGGCATCTGCAGCCGTTCAGCTTCTCTAACAGCATCTTTCTGGTGTTGCACCAGTGCTAACACTTTGTGATTGTACTGTTGTCTTTTCCGCGGCTCCTCTCATGAAACCGGGGTCCCTGGCACAGGAGACCCAGCCATGCAGACCAGCGGGCAAGGGACGAAGAGCTGCTTGCAAATCAGTTTGATTTGCTTTCATGGTCTCCTCCACAGGGAGAAATGAAGCGCAGAGGGAAAGGATTATATTGAAGAGATCAAAGTGGATAGAGAGGAATGAGTTAACAGGCATGCTTTTCAAAAGAAATAATTCTCCTGACATCTCAAGGGATGGGTGAAGGGCACGTTGCCTTGTCAGTTAAACACAGCCGTTAGTTTCAAGCCCATACTAATTAGCCAGCTTAGAAAAACACTGATCAGCATTTCTAAATGCGGGCTGCAGCCTCTGCCACTCCTCAGCACGATATATTTGTCCACATCCTCTCAATGTAACATGCTGGTACAGAGGCAGCTCGGTTAGTAGTTAAAAGAGAACCCAGGATTAAGCCAGGCTTCGTCCAGTATTTTTCTCACTTGCTACATCCAGGTCAGCCCAGGACAAACCACTAACTGAATAAGGAATGGGAAGCCTGCTGTGTGCTGGGATCCCATTTACACAACGCAGCAAAGCACAGCACTGCCAAGACCCAAGTCACTTCCCTGTGACTGCTCTGGTTTGTACCTGCATAAGCAAGAGTTGTGGTTCCTATTCTCTGCTGAGTTTAACTGCAGTGGAGGGCAAAGGGAAAAACTTACTTTTGCCCTGCACTGCAAAAGGCGTGTGGGAGGAGACAGTACTATTGCACCAATAGTCTGGGGAGCTAACCCAGAGTGCAGAATGGATGGATAGGGAATCTGCTTTGCTTAAAATGTCATTGAGAAAGTTTCGCTTTTCCTCCAGTCCTTCACTTTTCACTGTGTAATTCACGGCTGCTAAACCATTACTAAATTGAAGGGGCCTTGTAAGCCTCAAATCACTTGTGTTGCTTGGGTGCAGCAGTAGTAGGTGACTGTGGTGGTCTATAGACATATAATTTTGATAGAAACACTCAATTAAGATGTTTACCTACACCCATTTTCCCCCAGTAAACAGATAAATAAAACTACCCAGACAAAAGTCCATGAAGTTGTGACTCCAGACTCATCATCAGCTTCAGAAGAGTTCAGAGGCCAGATATTACTTCAGCCATGGAGTTTTCCCATGGAAACAGTGTGGTCTTTAGCTGTGCACCAGCGTTAGGAGAGCAGCAGGGCTCCCTTCTTCCCCGACTGTAATTCCTCCATGGGCTGAGTGGGCATAAGGCTCTCCTGGCCTTCCTTTCTCTTCCCATCCTTGCCCTGACATGTGCATTTGGACCAAAACTTCTTCAGGACAGGAAATATGTCTTCTTATCTGTTCATGTGCATGTTCAGCTGAGTCAAAGTAGACCTATGAGTGTCACTGCAGTAACTGCAGATGTCCATTATACGTGGGTTCCAGGTTCTTCTTAAATAACAGCACTGAACACATCCTGAAAATGAGACCAAGGCGGGTACTTTCCTTATATGATTAACTAACCCCTGCAGGATCCCCTCTTGTCTCTGCCTTTGTCTCGCTGTCTCTTCTGCCCACACAAGAAGCGAATCATGGAGCATCCACCTGCCCTGATTCTGCAGTGTCTCAGCTGAAGCACATCTACTCTCCCGCCACAGAACCCTCAACGCCAGGATGGCTCAGCAGAAACACCTAGAGCTTTAGTCACTCAACCTGCATCCAAAAACCGTAGTCATGTTTCTCACATCCCTTTTGCTGCCCCACGGGGCATCATTGTGTTTTTTCCGTTTTGTTTAGTTTTGTTTAGTTTTGGTTTGGTTTTTGGTTGGTTTAGGGTGTTTTGCTGAGAGGGTGTTTTTTTGTTGTTTTGTTTTGTTTTGGGCTTTGGCTGTTTCTTGGATGTGTGTGGGTGGGTTTTTTGTTTGTTTTGTTTGTGGTTTGTTTTGTTTTGTTTTGTGTTTTTCCACCCCAAACACAGGGTCATTGGCCCCAATGAAATGAGATGCTACTTTATGCAAATTGAGGTGCTATTGGAGAAAGGGGCAGGAGATGCTTGCAATGAACCTCTTGCAGTCCATTTCTGGGCATTTCCAATATACACTGGCCAATCTGTTGTCTGCTTAATTTTTAATAGGGCTGTTGGCCTGGCATTCCTCTTACATTTTTCTGACAAGGGTCCCCCTCTGTCTGAGAAACCCAGTGGTTGCTGCCATACATTCAGTACCTTTGTGCTGGAGGAGGAGGCTGGGGACAGGTTCTTCACTAGCTCAGGACACTCCAAGTCACTGATCTACCAGGAGCCTTGTCCTACTGCTAAGAGACTGCAGAATGTGGAATGAGAGTCAAGCTCTGTACCCTGAAGTTTATTCACCAGCGTTACCCGTCTCCACCTGCCTGGAAACCACCACTGTTCCTGGGACAAGGGTGTATCTGCTCCACTAGTGAAGCATGGTCCAGACCATTCTCCAGTCCAGAGCTGATGACCCCCTGCATGCCTGGCATACACACACCAGACTGCCAACTACAGCCTCAGGCTCAGCGAATTCAGGTTTTTTCTTGCTCCTGCTCTTTATTCTGCCACACAGAATTTGCTACAGAGCCCAGAGCAGCTGACAGAGTGCAGCCAGGCTACACAGAGTCATCATTCCTTCCTCTAACATGCTGTGCTTGGTCATGGGTGCAGTTCCTGGGATGACAAGTCAGGCTGTTGGGCATTCTGGGGTCCCCTGCCATGCCTCCTGACATCAACTGGCCCTTGTGGAGATGGAACATGCTGCTCTCCCTAACTTTCTTTTACCAGTCTGATTAGGCATCGCAATTCCAAATGGCTGAAAAGGGCAAATCTCTAGTGAATGTAAACCAGAACCATCTGATTTACTGTCTCATGGATGGAATCCAGTTTTACACCAGACATTTACAATCTTATTTTGTGTTTAAAAAGTTTCCTGTCAAGGTTTTATATCTACTACATCACTCTGCTCTGCGTGGAAACCCTTGCATAATCTCTTTAGAGATAAATAAGCTTTCTACTGAAAGCTAAATGATGCCATTATTTTTGGATATTTGTAGACGTCATCCTGCACTTCTCCTATGCGTGGATTCAAGACAGCCTGAATCTTTGTTTTCCATTTCTGAATGTTCTGGAGATAAAGATGTCGGCGTAGGAAGGACAGAGTGGCAGGCAGCCTGAGTCAGCACTGGGTTCACACACAAGCATGCCTGCCCCGGATGAGCAGCAGATGACAGACACCCCAGCAGTTTCCTTGGCCAGGCAAGTGTTAATCTAGGCTCCTGCCCTGGACTGCAGCAGCATGGAAAGGAGGATGTCAGAGGGCTCCAAGGGGCACGGGGAGCAGGACCTGGACCTCAACCACAGGGATGGAAACCTTCTCTGTGAAAGCCATCTGAGCATAGCTACTCTCCTAAAAGCCACTCGGTCAGAAGGGAGCTGAGAGGCTTCACTGGTGTTTATCTGGATGGTCTGGGAGTGGAGACATCCTTCAAAGAGATCAGCATTTTGACGGGTGCTGGGCAAGGGAGCATTTCTGGTTCCCTGATCGAAGTGTCACGCTGAAAGGAAAGTAAGAAGTTTGATGCACTGAGACCAGATGTCTTAATTACAAGATATCAATCA
The DNA here is from genome assembly GCA_013400975.1 of Atrichornis clamosus. Taxonomy (NCBI): domain Eukaryota; kingdom Metazoa; phylum Chordata; class Aves; order Passeriformes; family Menuridae; genus Atrichornis; species Atrichornis clamosus. The sequence continues at coordinate 62,937 of WBMZ01005135.1, forward strand.
AATCAAACTTGCTACAGGAGCACCAGAAACACATATCTGGTCTCTCTTTAAGAATGATAAAATACTGTAAGTATAAGGTCCTGGTATAAGCTACTGCTATAAACTACTGATAATCTTTTCTTGTTGCAGGTTTAAGTAAATAAATGCCAGCAACAAATAAAAGAAAAACCAGTAAGACAAGGTGAAAAACCTTGAAAATCATTGGAACGAGCGAAAGTATGGCATCCTTGCTGTGAACAGGGGAAGGGAAGGGAAGGGAAGGGAAGGGAAGGGAAGGGAAGGGAAGGGAAGGGAAGGGAAGGTGAGGGAGGCGAAGATAGAGAA